>BLKR01009806.1:0-86258 GCA_011170035.1 Teleogryllus occipitalis | reverse complement strand
TACGCGAGCGCTGTACTGCCTTTAAAGGTGTCCAATTAATTTTCAATGGAAACTGTTCGGTTTGTTGAGATACGAAAGGGGAATTGTAAAAAATTCCTTTATTTTCAGTACAATTAAGACTTCATTGTTTGCATTTGATCTATGTCTATTTAGCACCATAGGTTAATCCGCCAAAATTTTCATTTGATTTCTGGTACGTGTTTACCCTCTTATTCATTCTGTATTAAGAGACAACAGAGGCGTTTTCACCAGGTTTAAAACATTTTACTTTTTACTTTTTAAAGGTAGTGAGAAAATAATGGCGATTGAATTGCCAGAGAGCATCTTTTAATATCAGCTTTTACAGAATAATTTTGAAAATATCATAAATTCATTTTCTAAATTTTCAAGTACTGTGAAATAATTTTTTTAAATTTGATGGGTAGAAATAATATTGTTTCCCCCTACTTAATACAATTAAATTTTTAACAGTATGATAAAAAAAGAAACAAAACACTGACAAAACACACACACAAAACATTATGTATATAACGAGTAGAAACCATGTTATGGAAGTCCTTTCATTTTGTATTGACATTCCTTTCAAATTTTGTTGCATAGGTTATTTGAAATACATTGCAAATATTCTAGGCAATGTTTCCCCTCTAGAAGTAAGTATACAGACCCGCAGATCACACGCGTATCGCGGATTGCCTACCTCCCAAAAGCCTCCCGCGGAGCGGCTATTTACCTCCGGCCGCAGCGCGCCGGCAGAAGCACGGCGGCTCCCCTCGCAGCCGGAGAAAAGCGTTCGCTTGCCAGCGCGTTTCCGCCCGAACACACGGAGCGCTCGGAATAAAAACCCGAACAAAGTTACGTATATAATTAAGCAGTGGAGCGAACGAAGCACGAGCCGCGCAGGGTCAGGGCGGGGCGCAGGGACACACGGACGGAAGGGGTTCCGCAGGGCGCGAGGTCCTCCTCTGAATGGGCGAAAATAAAATTATTTAAACATAATTCCATTTGCGGGGGCGACCAAGGCTGTCTTCCCGCTACAGCGCATCTGGCAAGGGCAGCAGGGGAGAAACAACTTTTTTATCAGCGAAACCAAATGAAAAATGCAAATAGCCGGCTGTGCTCTACTCTCGCTCGCCTGCCGCCGCCGCCGGCTGCGGGGCAGCATTGGCCGCTGCCTGCCCCTCGCTTCCCCCAGAGCTCCACGGGTGGCCGCAGCACCTCTGCGGGGAATATCCGACGTTCGCTCGCGTTCTTCCTCCTCCCCGGCGCCGCAGACGGAATAAAAACGCAACTCGGAAAAAGTAGAAACGGAAGCGCAGAAATCAAAACGTTTAAACCACAATTAAGGGAGATGTTTAACAGATTAACTTCCTGCACGCCACGAATAGTTCCTCCACCACTGCCTCCCCTCGTCTGTTCCTACCCCTCGAAATTTTTCTCTCTCCCTCCTCATGCACCCCAGCCATTTCCAGTAGCACCATTCTTTTCCCCATCCTTTTCCTACTTCACGATGTGTCGCTGTCTCGCCTCTCTTTGCTCCACCTTCATCGACCAACATTATCATAAGTCAACCCCATTACCACCTGATTTGCAGCCGTTGCCTCCTCGCTCGACTTCACCTCCGATCCTACGCTGCAACTTGCGTGAGAGCGGGCTCTATTTTTTACGGCGCAGGCGGGCGAGGTAGAGGAGGCGGGGGTGGGAGGGCGCTGGGAGGGAGGATGTCTGGGTGCTGGTAAAATAAAAGTTTTCGAAATCGAATTACTGCGCGAGCGCACGTTCCTGTGGGAGTTACTGCGAGTCCGAGGGAAGGCCGAACCGTGAGGCAAGCGTCGGCGAATTTCCTTAGGCCTCGACCTGGCGGCGGAGGTGGAATTTTAATTTGGAGGCGAGTGGATATAATGTTTCGCCGACGGAGATTCCTTTTTTATGGTTTCTCTGCAGAGCTGCGGATGTTGGATGGGTGGGCGGGCGGAAAGCAATTTGCGAGCTCGAAGCGGAGATTTCGGAAATTCTGCGCATCGTTCGGTTGGCGATACGAGCTGTTTATACGGAGAACGTGCTGCGGTTTACTACCGGCAGCTCATGGTTTATTGCGTGTTCTTTTATTTGGAAGTGGAAATTGAGTTATAAATGAATGCTACAACAGTACGCTGATACATTTCATAAGTTGCTACTTTCTGAAACGTTCACAGTCTCTGCAATTAGTACGAAAATACGTTTAAGAGAAATAGAAGGACATCTTTTCAATATTATTTCAAAACTTTCTCTGAGTTGTAAACAGTTATCTGAAATATAAAATATATTTATTCTGTGTAGAAACTTAAAAGCGCTTATTGGTGATCAATTAATGGTACTAATGTATCTCTCTATTTCCCGTGGTGACTTTTTTAACTAACATCCTGGGCGCCCCTGGCAGCAAACTTATCTTGTAGGTGCTCCTTGTGGCGATGACAATAACTATTTACCATGACTACCGTAGTATGAAACTTTTATTTCTGTGTTTTATAATAATTAAAGGAAATATAAAGTACAATATTACAATAGAAAGATAACATCATTTTATCTATTCCAAAACAAACTCTAACTCGCTTCTCTACCACCCTTGACATCAAATCATTCTCTATTAGAGAAAGTGTAATTCTACTGTCTTGTAATAAAAACTATTACTCAGTATTTAAAATTTTAATTTTTTTATCTGTAATTCTTTGAAGGAGAAATACTATGAAATATTTTGTCACACAGACGTGCATTTGGTACATCAAAAACCGAATTCAATCTCATTTCTGCTCTCTAAGCTACAATATTTTCAATATTAAAACAATAACATTGGCGGCAAGTACATCCGCATTCCTACATTTTCTCGTGCATTACAAATTACAGATTTGGTAATGAATGAAACTTTCATAAAATATTCAGGAGACTAATATACTACGATTTGTTGATAACAATATTTATAAATATTTTTATTGGTATTGTAAATATAAAAAATATAAAACAAGCTTAGTATTTAAAAATTTACATTAACTTATATTTTTATATTAAAAAATTGAAAATAATAATTAAAAATTGAGGTAGAATTTGTTGCGCCATTTTATACATTATATTTACAGCTAGAATTCGAACACAATACAACAAAAACTTTACAACCAATTCAATTAATTTACAACAAGTATAAACCACATTAACTCCACAACTTTTAAGCCGTCACCTTACGACAGGCTGTGATGAATATCAAAACGCAGCATCCTACGGGAGTACTGAATCCACTCCAATGTAATTTCATCCACAATGTCTGAAACATTTTGGCTCCTGACAAGCGCGCCGCGGGGCGACCTCATTTGCCTAAAATCACGTCGACGCCACGCCCCCCTCACCCCACCCCGCTCCGCCCCGCCACGCGTCCGCTCTCGCGCTGCCACGCAACCAGTTACCGCGCGCTTACTCGCCCACGCAGCAGCGCCGTCGATCGCTAATGCTCCTTCTCTCGCCACAAGACGAGCGCGGCCCCTCGACCACTGCCTTGCGCAGATTCTTACCGAAACCGAAAATATTCCGAAATTAAACCGCGCCATGAAAAGACGGCCCGCCCGCCCTCTCGCCCCCTCAGGAATTTCGGGAAAAACCGCGCCGGCCTCTCCGCTTCGCGCGCGCGCCTTCCGCGGTCGGGGTTGCGCGAGGCGGGGCGGCTGGGGGCGGGGCGGGGCGGGGCGGGGTGGGGCGGGGCGCCGCCGCAAGAACCGTGGCCCGCGTGCGGCAGCTGCACTGTGTAGCCCATGCCCGGAGGAGGGGCGAGATGTTCGGGACGGGACCCCCAGAATTGTCGTGGTTTTCCCCGCGGGGGCGTCGACGTCGGCGGTGGCGGCGGCGGCGAGGAGGGGCGCGGGGGTGGTGGTAAATTTCCGAGACGAGAGGAGGAAAACCAAAGAAATTTTCGTGCGGTTTTGCGCAACATGGCGCGCGCGGGAGAAGTTTCCGTTGCGCCGCGTTCCCTCTCCGTCGGCGCTCTCTCGCGCGCGCTGCCTCGGGGCGCTCCGCCCCCCCGCCCCGCCCCGCCCCCCGCGCCGGGCGAGCAGGGCGAGCGCGATATGGCCCGCGGGCGAGCGCTCCGTCGCGGGGCGAGCGGAGTGCCGCGACCACCAGACAGCGCTGGTAACCGCACGCAAGTTGCGCGCACCGCCTGCGGCAGCGACGGAGGATCCGACTCCCCGCCACCGCTCCCCGCCCCCGCCCCCGCCCCCGCCGCCGCAGATAAGCGCGCCGAAGGCCTCTGCTGAACACGGTGCGGGTGGGTCGAGAGGGGTGCGGCGCGGCGCGGAGGGGCGTAATGGGGTAGCTCGCGGCGGGGTGGGAGGAGGCAGGCGGCGAACGCTGGTCTGCCATCTCGCGTCTGCATTCGCCGCCACCGCCATCGGCGCCCGCGCTAGCCTCTCTCCGCCCCTCCCGGCTGCGTTGGGATGGCTCTCCATTCGCCCCCGCCTGTTTCCCTGCGCTCGTTGCGGCCTTGCTGCTGGAGTGGATCGCGGCTGCGTTTCGGCGCTACGAGACCTTCGGCCGAATAGGGAAAGAGAAGCAAACTATTCGCCCAAGCTTGAACATTCTCAAGAGTTGCATGTGGTAGATCCTTCATTTCTTGGTAGGGCAATATCGGAATCAGAAATTTGCTTGCACTAGTCGCCTTCACAGTTTTGATCACTGTTCTTATGAGTATAAATGAGCTTAGTAGTTACTTTTTTTCAAAGCTTTTTTTGAAGTTCAATTATACTTTGAGAAGTAAATGATACAGTAATGATTTGGATATTAAAATAAAATTATTGTCACATAAAATATATTATTAATTTTCACGTGTAACATAACGCATCTTCAGTTAGTTTTACTCTATACGTAATTCAATTCCAACACGATTTCTACTTCAATACTGTTTGCAGTGCCACTTACTTGTGCATACAACAAGAAGTATAACGAAAGAAGTTTTTGATTGAATTATATGCAAAACCCAAAGGTTTCCACCACAACCGCTCTGCTCTGTGAGGAACGAGAGCAGGCCACTAATGGGCGGAGGGCGAGCGGGGGGCGGGCAGCGGGAGGGGCAGTCAACAGGGACGGCGACACCCAAGACGCCAGCTCCGCCGCCCTCAACCCCTGCGTCCATGGGGCAGCTGCGGCCGTCCGCTGGCTAATCAGGCCTCATCAATAACCGGCGCTGGGCGTGCGGGGTGTGGAGGGGCGTGACGGGGCGCGGAGGGGCGGGCGCGGCCGGGAGCAGGCAGGCCGGGGCGGCGTATTTGTGGTGACATCCGATCCTCGCGCATCAATCACACGGCGACAGCCGCCGCCTCCGCAGGCGAGGAGGCAGCGGGGCGGGGGCGGGGGTGAAGCGGTGCTACGCGCTTTCTCTTGAGCAGACGGAAGCCTTCCCCACAAGCGCCGGGCGGTCACTACAATGTGAGGGACACAGAGACCAATTTGCTTCTTGATATCGTTGATGTTTTTAGTAGTACTATTACACTAATACCAATATATAATATTTGATGTATCAACGAGAATCAGTATCATAAACATTAATATTGTGATATAGAAGAAGTACACGGTAATATTAAAACCCATAAAATATGTTTACCAGCTGGTAACATTAAAATACCAACATTAATGACATGACTGTGATACCGAGTTTCTCAGAAAACACAAAAACTCGTGGAACTCTTCAATTTTGTATGTTATTTTTCATTTATCATTGATATGCATTATATTCCAGGTATTGATACAATAAAATGTTTTTTGTGCCTCGGTGTATTCTCAAACACAGAAAATGAATGGTGTGATTACCAAGAGTCGTTAATTCTTTCCCAAGTAACTATGAGAATAATTTGTCTTGGAGACCAGAAAAGGAGTACCGCAAAGGAAAGTTAGAAAGAAGAACTTTGAAAGAAAAACAGGATCTAAGACTTTCCAGAAGGCGTAAGGAATGAATACATGAGTGTTGCAAACACGAATTATAAGTACTCCACTTCCACTTCACTTGATAAGTAGACTTACCGACCTACCTCACTCACTCGTTGCAACTATTAAATATAAAGAAACGCAATCATGTAAGTAGTACTTTTTAGACCACATGGTGATCGTCGTCCACTATTGCAAGGTACTATTCTGATTTTTTTTTATTTTTATGAAGACGAACTACATTTTGTTTTATTACATTGTCTTTATTAAAATCCATTACGCTTTCAATACTTTACTTAAGCAAACAATTTAATACACAAGAATACGAGGAATCTCTCGTCCTGAAGTTAAGTTAATTACATTTGAAGAGTTATTTTGATCACCAATCTCTCAGGGTAATGTCTCCGCAGAGCGTAAGGGATCATGATCGTCCCTCAACCCTTGCCCTATCCCTTCTCTGAACAACATCTCCGCGGCGCTAATGACCGAATTAAGCATTTAGACGACTGCCTTATTTAATAAGCCACCCCCGGATATTTACAAAAGAATATTTTGGACGTTATTGGATTATAATAAAAGATTTTCTCTGGGGCCGTCTCCTAGTGCGTCTTCTCTCTTTGGCGCCCAACTTGTTTTGAGCCGCACAAAAAAAGAACGCCATTCTCGCTAATTTGAGTCTTTAATCAATTAACAAATCCTTCTTTGTGTGATTTCGGCGCAAGTCGTAAAAAGAATCCGACTGCGCTTTCCGTTTTTTGTTGTGGTCGGAGTAGGATTAAAGATGGAAAGTCTCCTGCAATTAAAAGTCGCATCTGCCGATGAGCTGGCGGG
The DNA here is from genome assembly GCA_011170035.1 of Teleogryllus occipitalis. Taxonomy (NCBI): domain Eukaryota; kingdom Metazoa; phylum Arthropoda; class Insecta; order Orthoptera; family Gryllidae; genus Teleogryllus; species Teleogryllus occipitalis. The sequence goes on along the minus strand of BLKR01009806.1, from coordinate 79,490 downwards.
GAACTGGCAAGGTCCTTGATTGCACTTCGACCACGACACGATCTGGCTGCTCGCCGAAAGGAAGTACTCATTTGTGCGGCAGCGTTAATATTGAAAGCTTAATTTCTGATGGTGTACAGAGAAGAGACACTTGAAAAGAACCCTCATCTATCTCTGGAACAATGCAATGTGTGCCGATGGTAAATAAAGAACTAAGATATGAGGGTAGATAATGAACGTTCAGAGAACCAGAACTCTGACAATTTTACTATAGATTCTTGAAGAAACAAAGAACGGCTGTTATTTTATAGATCAGAGATTCAACACAACTATGGCATCATACGAAAGGACACAACTTTGCTCACTTTGAAAAATACTTTGCTCTCACTTTGAAAAATAGAAAAAGGAGCAGCTTTAATTCCTTTTATTTAACCACGAACATTACAAAATGAACATTCTTTAATTAGTATATCGCTCCTAAAATTAATTTCATGTAGTCATTTTCTAGAAATTCCTTAAAAAATTCACCTGTTGGAAATATAAGGAAAGTGAATTTCGCCACTTTGAAAAATCGGGTCACATTACGATTCAAGAGAAGTTGTATGTATCTAATAAGAAATGTCAGGTTTTTACTTAAGGAAATGTACAGAATAAATTTAATTGTTTATTGATAATGTAATGAAATGGGTCATTTAGAAGGGTAGGATACTACAAGAAAAAAGGGAGCGCAATGAAACAACCTTGATAAGCTTCATTGTACCAGCATCAGTACTCATAACGGAAATCATGAAGATATTTTTACAAATCTTTCCTATTCATATGTCTGTAACATAATGGCCATTGTTCAGGAGATATTTTAAGTAAAGTAAAAAGAAACAACCTGGAGCGGCGGCTAAATGCATTAACTGATGTTACTGCAGTGCCTCTGACCGCGAGGTCCTAGGTTCGAGTCCCGACGGTGGCAGGATTTTCGACACTATCTTGTGAGCTAGGTCGTGAGGGGCTCTTGTCCTATCCTCACCCCTCACACACACACACACACCCTAAGATGCACTACACTTTCACACATGCCGGGGAACCGGTCGGCAACTAATAACTTGTCCCGGCTGGGGCGGTGCCCCGCTGGTGGGAGATACCTGGATGCGGAAAACCCCGCTAGTCGACGGTAGATCGTCGCCGGATCTCGCCATTCAGTGGGGGAAGCTTACTGCCACCTCACGATGAAAAACATGCACTAAACTTACGGGACTAATGACCTCAGTAGTTGACGCGCCTGGAATAATCAATCAATCAAGTAAAAAGCTCAATAACCCACGAAAAACTTTTGCTTTATCCTGCACAGTATATCAAACTTGCTGACGCACATCCCACTGCGACACAAAACAAAGTGTCAATTCAGCTGATCGGGAGCAGCGGCGCTTGTTATATGCGCCCTTCAGTCGACAGCGCACTCAGCCGCCGGGCCGGCCCCTCTTAATCCCATTTGCGTGTCGGCAAGTTGGCAAACATGACGGACGTAATCATTTCGAAACGTTGCTGGCGAACTCAGCGCCGAAGCAGTGCCCACTTGATAAGGCAAACAGCACAATCGGGAGAGAACGGCGACGCATTTAAAAAGTTCTATTAAGCACACAAACGCACTCCGGGCGCTCTACGAGCCGTTTGACAGTTGTAACGACTTGTCAATAATTTTTCCTCCGCCCTCTTCACCGCCGCCGCTGCACCCCACCGTTCGTCAAGGAGTGCTTATTACTTGTTTCCTGAAATTTCTCCTTCGGCCGGGTTGGAAGGCTCTCTTCAAGTCACGTGTATAACCTTTCCCCCTGCCAGCCTCGCTCGAGTAGCGTTTCGCCCCCTCCCCCTGCTCCATTTTTCATTTTTCTTTTCATTTCAGCCGCCTTGCACCCCCTCACTCCTCTCGCCGCCTCCTTGAACCGGTTTTTAAAAAGTTTAACAACTTCGTATGCCTGTGGAACAGCGAAACTCCTGGTCGAAATTATAATGACGAAATTCCTGGTACTAACTTATATAGACTGCTCAGACACAAACACAAGCTCTCTTCCGTGGAACGAAGACATCACACAGGCCCGGGAAACAAAAGAGAAACGCGATCCTCTAGAGAACGAAAAAAGAGAAGGATAAAAAGGTGAGGAAGCGTAAGAGCGGGAATTGAGGGACAGAAGATGGAATGAAGTTCACTTGTCTGTGTAACGCTACACAAAATAATGACGGACGGAGGAAGGAATTCCTGAGCAGATTGTTTTGGAGAAGTTGGCTTACATATTTCGCTACGTGCGCTAAAATCAGCAAAGACTCGTCTTCGTTTGATACCTTCGGTATGTTTGATACCTTCGGTTCGAGTGGCATATTGAAGTATGGTGGTAGTCTCAAAAACGTACATGCTTTTTATATTATCTCTTTTTCAGAATTTGGAAATCATGTTGAAAGAAATTAAAGTATCAAATTTCCCACTTTTCATTGAAGTTTTCCAAATATGATAATTTAAGTGCTTAGTAATAATATAATTATATTTTTAATTTTATGTAATTTAATTTACATAATTAATATTTCCAATTTTTTTCCAACTCACTGTGAACACATACGTACCATACATTATTTGTTTTCTGTAAGTATAACACTCTACATTATTTCCTAGTTGTATGTAAATTAATGCTAAAGCTATATTCTGAACATAAACCTAGACATGCTTTTCCTTCATGATTACTGTATTAAATATGTAGAGAACAGTCTTCCTGACACATAATCAGTTTCCTGGAGTCGTCTCCGTGTCTCTCACCTCGCACATACAAACAATGATTCACGTAACAATAATTATCAACAATGTCAAAAAATTTAAAAGCACTTCTTCGCATTAAACAAGGCTGAAAAAATGGAGCATAAAAACAGATCTTGGTTTGCTGACGAAGGCTTCACTTCGAATGCGTCCTTTCAAGGTGTCATAATCCAAAATCTTTTTTTTTCGTATTTTGTGAGATGTTCTGTACTTGGGACTAAAAAGTAGAAATGAAAGATGTAAATATGGTTGGTAATTCACAACATGGAGAATGTAAGGAACAAAAATAATGGCTCAAGATCAGATAGACTGAAGCCACTTCAGATTGAAACTAAGTTACGAGAAAAAAATTGTCATAACCCCCTACTATTACTATAAGGAGTCTTTAACACACTTTACTACATTTATCTGTGTACTATTTACAGAGACATACATACTCTAAGGGTGAAGAGATGGTAATATCTAATTTTTCCTCCAAATATGACGTAGGAATCTTTGATAACAATTTCGTCGATAAGGAAGATTCATGAAACATTATAACTGTCACACAAAATCGATATCTGCGCTTTCCTGACTTTATTTTCTACACGCGAAAAACAATGTTGTATCAAGTTCTTATTGTTAGTTCACTTGGGTTATTGCGCCGGTGGAGGGCTCGCGCGGTGGCGGCGTCCATCACTCACCTTCGATCCTCAGCGCGGCGCGAGCGGCGGCCGCCCGCGGCTTCAGCGCCGCCTGCAACAATACACACAGTCTATTAGCGAGGGGGAAGTAAGGCCTTCCTGCAAGCCACTCACTTTGTTCACTCGGGCATTGATACAACTGTCTCATTCAGGCTAGTGATCCTAGATTTATAAAACAACATAATGCTATACTATTGTAATGACTAATTCTGGACTACTGTAATTTCATTTTATTTACAATTCTAAATTTAATCATTGGATGTATGTACTTTGGCACAACAGATTTTTAGGCTTATCAGCAGCATTTAATCATTATACCTTTCCATAACTCCGAAGTTTTCATTCGTATTATGTATTTTGAATGCGACAGCAACACACACATTCTATTAGCAAGGGAGAAGTAAGGCCTTCCATCAAGCCACTCATTCTCTTCACTCGAGCACTCATACAACTGTCTCATTCAGGCTCGTGATCCTGGATATTTAAAACTACATAACGCTATTCTATTGTAATGACTAATTCTGTATTATTGACTTTTCATTTTATTTACAATTCTGTATTTAATCATTATATGTATGTATGTGCTTTGGCACAAGAGCTCTTTAGGCCTATCAGCGGCATTTAATCAACCTTTCCATGATTCCGAATTTTTCATTCGCATTATGTACTTTGAATTGAAAGGATTACAAACAAACAGCTAATAAGTTCATCCTATTTTATATTCTAATTCATTGAAATTCGTTCGTATACACATTTTTGGAATATAAGACATCGAAGTTTAAATAAAGTATCATTCACTAATTTTATTTAGAGAATCACCCTCTTTTCCAAAAAAAAACAACTTAATATTTAACACTCTATTACTAACTTTTTCTGATATATTACTAAATTTATAAATATTGCTTATTATATATGTATATATATATATATATATATATATATATATATATAATTAATTTTTAATCAAAATTTTATCAATATTTTTCTATTAATAGTTTAGCAAAAAACATTAACCAGAATAAAATAGCACAACCAAATAGCAAAAATTAAAAGAATTATGATCACAAGAAATTTAAATAAAATGTAAACCGTTAACGTTCTAATTTATGCACATGTTCATTTTTTAGTTGACACGTAATACAAAAAGAACTCTTGTTCCTTTATATCTCTCACTGCTTGAAAATCAAAGTTAATGATAACCCTATATCATTTACGGTGTCCTCTCAGTAAATGTATTTTTCGTCTAATGTCTGAAACATAATGTGATCGGTACATTGAATAAAATAATAATTTTTAATACTTATTTCATAGTTTAAAAAGTCAAATTCTAAGTAAACACATAGAACAAATTGAATATAAAATTGTTTTCGAAAAAACGTGGATGAAAAATGTATACGTTAATGAACATCGAGGAACATCATTATGACAAATATTACTTTAGACTTCCGAGAAACCATCATCGTATATATCTTTCATGAGTTTTATCATTCAAGAGAGCTTTTCAAGTTGAAATACATGCATTCATGTTTCTTTCTTGTAAAACGTCACGAAAGAGAATACATTCATGACTGGCTCCGAAACTTTCTTAGTTTCAACGCACGTCTCTCCAAAGGGAGGAAATATCATCGCACGTTTCCATTACACAACAGTACCAAGTGAAAGTCGCGAAGTTTCTTCGAGGAACGCGCCTCAAGTGAAGGAGCCGCGAGACAGAATCCTCAATAGTCCATTACGCAGTCGACTTTTCTCAGAGGTGGGAAGCGTTTGCAACTCGACAGTATCGGCGTTGGGCAACAAACTTCTCGGCGACGCTGTTAAAGGAGGGAAAGAGGGCACCAGTGCTGACGGCGGACGCGCCGGCGAAGAAACGCAGTTATCTCCGGCGACGACAGAGTCGGCGTCGGCGTCGGCGTCGGCGTCGGCGTCGGCGTCGGCGTCGGCGTCGGCGTCGGCGTCGGCGTCGGCGTCGGCGGCGGCGGCGGCGGCGGCGGCGGCGGCGGCGGCGGCGGCGGAGGCGAGCACCGATCCGCAGCCCGCGCACGTTGCGCGCCGCGCGCGGCTTTTGTCAACAGGCGACAAACTCGACGCGGCGGACGTCACAGACTCGCGCGGAATGCCAAAACCCGGCATCGCCCGTCGCCTCACGAACCTTCACCGGCCGAGCGGGAGATAACACGTGAAGAGGCGCGTCACACGCAGAGGCTAGGACGGCGAGGGCGACAGCCGAGGCGACGGCCAGCGTCGGGGAGAGGGCTGGCGGAGGCAGTAGAGGCAGCGTTGGAGATAACGTGATTGTCCTCTGTTTGCGGCGGCGATCGTCACCTGTCACGAGACAGTACGGAAGGGGGCGTGTCGCAAGGGGGACGTCCCGTGGGACAGGGTCCGGTTCTGTGCGAGTGTCCGGCGCGCCGGAGACGGGACCGGGTGTCAAGGAGATGTAGCGAAGGACGGGGAAGGCATCGAGCGAGAGGGGAAGAAAAGAGAATGGAACCTGAGATAGAACTGGGTATATTAGTAGCCCTAAAAAGCAGGAAAGGAGATGAAGGAAATACGTAGCAAGATAAACTATTTAGTATATTATTTTAAGGGATGTTATGATTATATATATATATATATATATATATATATATAGAGAGAGAGAGAGAGAGAGAGAGAGAGACATACACAAGTACAAATGAGTCGAGGATTCTACAGACTATGCGCTGAAGTACCGCTATCTAAATAGATATTTCGCTTTTAACAATACTTGAAGCGGGTGAAGTGTGTTGGGAGGTGGCGAGGTGAGAGGAAACGAGGCATGGGGGGCGAAGCGGCAGCCCTCGCGCCGTCTCCACCGCCTATTGATCCCGCTGGACGCGGCGCCCGCCGCCGCGCCGCCGGCGCCGCCGAGGGACAATCGGGGCCCCGGGTGGCGGTCGTGTCCGCGGCGGCGAAACAATTGAAGCCTGCGCGGCGATGGGCGTCGGCGACGTCGCTGAAGCCCGCAACCGCTTCAGACCGCCGCCTCAGCCCGGCAGAGAAGCTACGGGAGGCTCCGCCGAACAATCGGGGAGCTGCGTCGCGCCGCGCCGCCCCGCGCTGCGAAGGACAGCGGCTGGAGGGGACAGAGTGACCGCTCGGCGGCCTCTCCGGCGGGAGAGGCGTGTGCACGTGGACATGAAGTGCTCTGCACTCGAACGCTATTTACGAACGGGTGGAAAGTAATGCCATTTAAGAGACTGTGCGGCTCAATAATTTGGTATGCGATAATGACATCAGTGGATACATTGGAGGGAAATTTAAACGTATTAAAACACGTTTTGTTAAACAAAAAGACAATATAAAACAGTCACTCGAAGTGGATTTTATAAAATATTTTAATAATATCCAATGAATTTTATTTGTTGAACTAAATATTTATAATTCTCTCCCAATGTTACATAAAATATCAAGCGGAAAGAAACGGGAATAACAAAATAAATTACTAAGCATTAAAAAGCATTAAATAAAATTATTATTATTATTATTATTATTATTATTATTATTATTATTATTTGGTCCAATAAATTTAAAAAGATCCATCTTTCTACAATATTATTATTATTATTATTTTCATTTTTATTAAGAAAATTTTTAAAACGAACTGTTAAAAATTACGAGACATACAAAAAAATCTGATTACACTGAAATTACACCACTGGCAAAGATTCATCTTTATGTATACAACCGAGGGGTAAGCGAGGCTTAGTTTAGCTCCAATCCACTGGCCATTGCCTCGTAGGGCGAGAAAAGGTCACAGCGAATCTTCGTCCGAGCAGGCGGGCGCGCTCCGGGCGAGCTGGCCAGCAAGCCAGCGAGCGTCGGCCGCGGTGCATTATGGGAGGGTGGCCGCGGACAAAGTGGCTGTCCGGCCCGGCGGCGGCGTAGGCCGCTCTCGGCCCCTCCATCATCGTCGCTCTAATTGCAGCGGTGCCGAGAAGCTTCTCGAAATAATTGAAAACCGCGGCCGGGCAGGGCTTCGGAAGGGCCTGGCTCGGCCGGTGGGCGCTGGCGCCGGGGGCGTGCGAGGCGCAATCGCCCCCGGGCGGACCCGCCCCCGCCCCCGCGCCACATGTGCCGCGATTAAATTTCACCCATCTATTCCGCTCAGGAAAACGCGCAATTAGAACGACGAGTTTACGAAATATGAGATGTGTGCGCACTAACTTGAAATAAGTACGTTTCCTCTTCGTTAAAATTGCGGTATCTCTCAGAAATATTTACGGAGTGGATTAATAATTAACGGTTACATTATTAATACACAAAATACATTTTTCAAACGCACTTATAGAATATATAACAAAGTATTACTGAATGAAGAGTTGAAGTGAATGTAGTAGTAAGCTGCTTTACACTGTGACATATAAATTACTATAAAACGTATAAACATAAATTATCTGACGTTAATTATTTATAACAGTTGATTTTAAAAATTAAATAATAGGTTATTCATTAAAGTTCATTAAAACTGTCATCATTCTAATATACTCAAAAATTCGTATTGCAAAATATTTCAGAATTAATGTTGCAAACTTGTAGAGCGTGTAGAAGGTCGAGTATCATGACTTTTAGTCAATGATATAAGGGTGGGAGATCTCATTTAAAGACAGTAACACATGTGATATTTTCTCCGGAATGGTCATCAAATCATCGGGCACCGATATTTGACAGATAATCGTTTCAACACACAGAGATTTCGTTACCTAGCGAAGACAAATGCAAGACATGTTGCTTACCAATCACGTATGTAACCCCGTGTCGCATAGTAATCTCGTTATTTGAGATTTATCACCTCGTGTATATTGGCCAAAAGTGATCATCTTTGCCTCTTCTTAGGCCTTAGAAGTTTTTAAATGTTTCCATGAGGAACTTAAACAAATCAGACACCAAAGAAATCCAGTTACATTATTGCTTGGTATTAAACGAATAAAAGAATGAAACGTCTGAGAAATACCACTGAGAACGCCCCCGCCCTCGGCGCAAATCTGTGCCCTGCGCAGGCAGCAACTGCTGCGACAGAGGCCGCGCTCGCTGACCCGCACCGGGCCCCGAGCGTCGCTTGGTGGGCTTACGCAGCGCGGCAGAGCGTGTCTTGGAGGAGCGTGGTGCAGCGGAGCATAGCGTAGAGGAGCGTGGCGCGGCGCCGCCCCCAGTTAGCGCGTGCCCGTTAAGAACCAAGATCTTCTTTACACGGCTGGGGGGGCGGGCGGGGGCCGCGGAGTCTCCGCGTCCTAGGGGAGGCAGCAGGAGATGATGACGACGGGGGCGGCGCCTCTCGAGATGGCACAGGGCGACGGAGGAATGGGGGCGAAGAAGTGCAGATGGGTGGCGGGGGGGGGCGAGTCGGCATGCGCTGGGGAAGTGGACGTAGGGGGAACGAGGGTGTCGCAGAAAGAAGAGCACTAGGGTATGGGGATGGGCAACGAGAAGTAAAGTGGATTCGAATTGTGAGTGACGTTTGAGTACAAACGTCGACTACAAAGAAATCAAAACGAAAGAAAGACTGCGTTTGGGGTCATGATATTGAGAAGTGGAACGAAGAAAAAATCTATTTTATGTGATAATCCTGGTAAATAAATAATTCTGTTCAAAGAAATCAAAGAAGATTAAATTGATCAGTCTTCTGAAGATAAAATACACGATTTTAGCAACAGTGTTGAATTTTACAAGTTCTGCTAAAATGAATATACATGTAAAGGAAAATCAGGAAGCTGTTGTTAATGTGCAAGCATATATTAAAACATTGAGATTCTTATAACAGCAAATACTAAAAAGATAATTTAAATTAAGTAACAATAATTCCGAAGCTTGAAACAAATCGAGGCAAAATGACCGTCGAGTTTTGAGGAAATCAAGGCATCTTGCGCACGCAAGAAGCCTGGCGGGGCCCGAGGAGGGGGACAGCGGACGCGAAGAAGCGCCGCGGATAGGGGGGCGGAGGGGGGAGGGGGGTCGCTCCAGAGGGTGCAGCGGCGTCGCGTCCGCGAGGGCGCCCGCGACGCAGGCTGCTCCTCCCCCGCGCGCCTCTCTATAAATTGCCGCCGCTGCTGCCACCGCCGCCGGCGCCCGCGGCTGCTGTCTTTTCGTCTTTGAATCGTAATTAACAGGGGCCCGTGGCCGCCATTAGCGTAATTAAAGTACGGCTGCGCCGCCGCGCCGCGCCGCGCCGCGCCGCGCCGTGCCCCGGCCGTGGCCTTATCTTATCTCGGCTTCTTCAGCTGCGCCCGCGGGCGCGTTGCGGCGCCGCGCTGGGTGGCGGGGAGGGTGGTTGGGCTGGGAGCGGTAGTTATGGTGGGACGGTGACTGTGCTGGGCTGGGCTGGGTTGGCACCGAGATGGTTATGGTGGGGCGGTGGTTATGGTGAGGCGGTGGTTAAGGCGGAGCGGTGGCTGGGCTGGCGGCGGTGGTTATAGCGGGACGGTGGCTGTGCTGGGCTGGGCAGGCCCCGAGATGGTTATGACGGGGCGGTGGTTATGACGGACGGTGGCTGGGCTGGCTCCGAGATGGTTATGGCGGGGCGGTGGTTATGGTGAGGCGGTGGTTATGGCGGAGCGGTGGCTGGGCTGGCGGCCGTGGTTATGGCGGGACGGTGGCTGTGCTGGCCCCGAGATGGTTATGACGGGGCGGTGGTTATGGTGAGGCGGTGGTTATGGCGGAACGGTGGCTGGGCTGGCGGCGGTGTTTATGGCGGGACGGTGGCTGTCCTGGGCTGGCACCGAAATGGTTATGACGGGGCGGTGGTTATGGTGAGGCGGTGGTTATGGCGGAGCGGTGGCTGGGTGTCGGGAGTGGTGGGTTGTGGTTATGGCGGGACGGTGGCAGCAGTGACATCGTGCTGAGAAACTGGTGGCGGAGGCAGTGGCTGTTTTGTAACGACGACGTTGGGAGTGTCAGCAGAAAGTGAGGCGGGAGTGGCATTGGTGAGAATTGGTAACTGCAGAGATCAATGGGAGCAATGGCTATAGAGATAGCAACAGTATCCTTGATATTGAAATAGTATATGTTAGGTAGACGTTAGATTTTGTCGTTGTTTGCAAACGATATATTCGACCGCTGGTTAAGTATCAATATCAAGGTAGCCACAGAAGCTAAAATTGTAATATGAGCTCACGGCACAAACAAGTAAGAGAGTGTGTCTTCTATTTTAGGATAGCTTTTGAATTATGGTCCTCATATTATTAAGTAACATTATCATTAGTGAAATAACAAAAATGAACATATCGGGAGACATTACTGGAACTAGATTGAAATGAAATTAAAATGCACACTGGAAACAACATAATATCATACAGTTATTTGTTTAAATGAATTGAGAATTGTTTTTATACACAATTAAAAAATATTTACAATTTATTTAGACATTAGCCAAAATACATATTCAGTTTATCCCATTCAAAGGTGCCATTACATCCAAATGTGTAAGTAATTTAAAGGGAAATATTCTATATTGTGTGTTTAAAAATATTCAGAAATGAGAAAATCTCCCCAGACTAAAACTAAGAAATAGTTTCGTCAAAAGAATCTTCAAAATACATCATAGGAACCAGCGTTCCAATTAATATAACTTTTTAAGAGATAAACGTATTCACGAAAATATATCTGAGCAATATATAATTCTGTAGACGTATAAAATAAACAAAAGAATAATATTTTTTTGTTATAAGAGATGAGTTTGTGATGAAGCAACGAATCGAGAAATATGCCTGTGAATCAGAAAGCAAAGAGCATCGATACGGGGTTGGAACGACGCGCGAATAGAGATCTGAGCGCCAAGGGCTGGAGCAGCGGGGCGAAGATTCTAGGGGTGCGCGGTCGTTGATATTCAATTCGGAATCATTTCCACCGCCCCCGGTGCCGCAAGCGATCCTCAGATCCCAGGCGAAGACACTGAGCCCCGCCACCAGCCGCCGAGCACACTGGGTGAAAACCCATGTATTGCAAAAGCAATCATTTACTTACTTTCTTTTTTTCTTTTTTCTTTTCAATGAGTGTCTATCAATTATTATTAATCAAACAGTTCCACCTATTTTTGACATTCAAAAATAAATGTATTTAGCGTATATTATTACACATAGTATTTTCTGATGACGTTTTGGTCACACCTTTTAGCCATCTTCAGACCTGTTTTTTAATTCTACATTTTAACAATTTTTAGTACATAATTTTTAATAGATTTTACAATAAAAATCTGTTGACAGATGTTTACCTTATAAATTACTGTTGGAATCTTACTACATTCATTCCTGAGTGTAAAAAATAAGTGAAACTGATTAATAAAAACAATCATTCAATAAAACTTTAAAACAAATATACAAAACAATGAATTATAGTGAATTGTTTGTGACATCAAAATCTAGAATATAAATGAAAAAATTATCCAATTTTCATCTAAACGATTTGAAACTCATGGAATAATAAGTAATAAAAGCAAATATGTAAAAAATGCCATTTTATTAAAACTTTGCATACAAGAAACTGCAAGATTTGAACAAGGGATAAAAGATTTTGTGATGGTGTATAATAAAAAATATAAAATAATGCTATCGTTATGCCAAACTATTGCTATCGTTAATATTATAACATTGTACACGGTTAAAATGTTTGAAAATGTAGTACATAAACTAAATTTAATTTTTTTAACTTAAATATTTTTTATATTTTTCATCTTTTATCTACATTAATACATGTCATATTTTTTTTAATTTTGAGAAATACTTGTTTGAAAATCAGAGAAGTGAATGCGTGTGAGACTTTGGGGTTGTTTGCGCCCACTGTGTGTAGCTTGGAACAGATCGAGCGGGGCGGGGCGGGGCAAGGCGACGGGAGGCCATCCGTCACGGGAACGAATCGCCGGCGCGGCGTGGAAGCCAAGCGGCCGGGCGCGGGCGCGGATGGGCCCTCGGACCGGGGAGGCTGCGGGATCTGAGATGCGCTGCGGGCGAAGAGACGATGGGCTTCTCAGTCCCGAAATCAGTGGCAGCGCCGGGGACGATGTGCGCGGGGCGTTCAAAAATGGACTGCGTTGAGAGCAAGTGACATTTTTCCAAAGATGCCTGTGATCGATGGAAGAGAGAGAGAGTTGTTGCAAGGAGTCACAGAAAGCAGGGCGTGAGGTCGAATAACGAAGTGCCAGGAAAAAGGGAAGCAAAATCAAAAGCTAGATGTGACAGGACAGAAGAAAGGGATACACTTACGCCGTGCTGGGCAAGGCATGAAGATGCGATTTGTATTTAGGTGGATTGAAAAGTGTTGGGATGAAATGAAAAGGGAAAGGAATACGGCGGAGAGAGTCAGGTGACCATTTTTAGCAATAGGTGATCGACAAAAGAAAGCTCTTTGGCCAGCAACGTGTGTATGCGTAACGATAACATAGCTGCGACGTAATACATTGCGGTTGCGTCTCCACGTATCTCTCCCAGCGGGGCAAGGTCTAAGCCTGTGTGTGTGGTCTCCCGGCACGTGGTGTAGTGTAGGTAAGCAGTGCGTGTGCGTAAGGGGACAAGAAAAAGAAAAGAAAGTCCGCGTGGGGAGCATAACCCATTTGTCAAAAAAACACTCCGGCATTCGCCTAGCATTGGGCCTATAAACCAAGGACAAGTATCAATCAGTGCAGTCGGCAGTTGGAATTCTCGTTGATTGATTGATTGATTGAGATTTCGGTATCGTCAACTAGTATGGTCATTAGTCCTGTAAGTGAAGTGTGTGTTTTTGCTCGGGAGTTGGCGGTGGTCTTCCCCGCTGGATGGCCAGATCCGGCGCCGACCTACCGTCGGCTTACGGGGTTTTCTCCAACTAGGTATCTCCCACCGGCGAGGCACCGCCCTTGTCGGGACACATTCTAAGTCCCCGACCGGTCTCCCGGTATGTGTGCTAGTGTAGTGCATGTTAGTGTGAGAGTGTGTAAGAGGAGAAGGTAGAGGTAGGAGAGATTGCGCGCGTTCCGTGGCTCGTTTGTTAGGGTACGGCTCCGGCATTCGCCTGGTGTTGATCGGAGAAACCACGGAAAACTACCGATCAGAAGAGCCGGCCGCTAGAATTCTCCCCCAGACAGTGGCTGACACTAGCTGAAAAGCTAGCGTCGAAAATCCTGCCACCGTCGGGACTCGAACCTAGGACCTCCCAGTCAGAGGCACAACAGTGACATCAGTTGATGCATTGAGCCGCCGCTCCCGGCAGAATTCTCGTCCAGACAGTGGTTGACCACAACCCAGCTAGTAGCTAGTGAAAAGAAATCCGCCTCCGTCCAGATTCAAACCCTAGGACCTCCGGACCAACGAAGCTGCAGATCTGCGAATTGCAGCCAGTACGCCGTATTGGCACCTCGAGCGTAAAGCGGAGGCTGGCGGGCAGGCGTGAGAGCGGGGAGTCGCCGTTGAGCGGGGGCGGCGGTGGAGCGCAGCGAGATCGGCGGGGGCGGGGCGGGGGAGGCAGCAACCGAACAGGCGGCTCTCACACGGATCCGTGCCGATTTCTCAGCGAGAGGCAGCTGCCGCGGCGCGGGGATGGGGGGCGGAGGGGCGAGGCCGGCACCGGCCGGGGATCCATCATCGCACCACGAGCGCGCGGGTTCGGGAGGCGGCGGCGGCGGCGGCTGCCGCGATGTCAGGGGCGAGAAGGACCGGACCGCGGCGGAGGCGGAGGCGGAGGCGGCGGCGGAGAAAGAGGATGAGGTGGCGGCGTGGGCGGGAGAATGAAGATGGATGATTTGCAGGTCGGCCGTGCACCGGCCAGGGAGGTCGCTCAGAAGCGCTGGGGGCGGGGAGGCTGCGAGCGCCTCAGAGCTGTGCTGTCCAATGAGAAGAGAACAAGGACGGGGGACACGAAAGAGGAAAGAAAGCTCTACGGGAGATGGATTGATAGCGAAGGTTACCAACTGTTCAAACATCAATAATCACGAGAAATAAATTTGGTAATTTAAAAAAATATTATGATATTCTCAGCCTCAGTAAATTGATATTACGAACAATGGAAAGTATTCGTAAAGTCCTACACCTGTTTCCATACCAAAACAAAACTGAATAACGAATGTAATGTAAAGAGCCTACAATTCCAAAAATCGAATGTAATATTTGTTTGAAATAAAAAGAGAATGTAACCAATACAAAGAAAATAACACTTTTGCATCATCATACTTTAAATGAAAGCATAGAAACCATCACATCTCTCAGCTTATTTATCACGGGTTAAACTTTTGACAGGCAATATTGAAAATTCAAGTAGTGAATAACGGTCAACATATTTTCAAAAACACACTCACGCCCGTGTTATAACATGAAAGAAAAAGGGCATGCATGCGAGTTTTATTAACCGCGAATGAGACCCCGGGAGCGAGGCAAGGGTGGGCGGAACGAGCTTCATATTTGTCACACCAATGAATTCGCATCACGCGAAGTGGCGGCGTTAGCGCGCCTATTACTGTCGCCCTCCGCGCGATTTTTCCGATAATTGAAGAGGGCGGCCCTCGGCATGACGCGGCGCGTATCGCCGCCCGCCTGTCGATAGCGATTCGAGCTCTCGGTATAAAACACACGCGCCAATCGATTCCAGCCCAGGGGGCGCGCAGCCACCACTCGCGAAGCTCCTCTTCGCCCTCGCGGCGACGCACAATGTTCGAACGATCAAACGCTTTTCACCGATGCTGGTTTCGTGCTTCCTGATTATCTCATTTTCAAGATTTGGTGGATAAATTCCGAACAATATTACGTATAAATTGAATGAACTGAAAAAAAGAAACGAAACAATGGAGAAATGTTTTCAGAATTTAATAAAGATAAAATGAAATGTGATTTTCGAAAAAAATGTAGTTACAAACAAAAAAAATCATAGTAAACGAAAATAAAAGTAATAAAAGCTATTTGACATGATATGATTTAAAACTAATATACTAAAAGCAGCTATGCGTGATTAATTCATTGACTTGAACTTTGCTGATAGTTTTGTACAGAAAAAAGAAAGGAAGATGTCTCAGTCATAACATTATATATGAATTAATACTAAATTTTATGAAATAATCATTCATAGGCGTAACGTAAATATGTAAACCCCATAAATACACTTAATAATTTATCACTCAGTATTTCTTCTGAGAATAATAAATTAAAAAATGACATAAGTATATTTAACATTAACTTATACACAGGCACTGTAATTCTTTCAAACTCTTGTTATGGGAAGAAATGAAAACTACAAGCGTTTGACAATCAAATTCTATAGAGAAACAATCACATGTCAAAGACAGAAGAGCGATCATCAACTGTTTACCAACGTCCTCTTTCCCCCTCGAACATCCACACGCATTACGTCGACAGCTCGTGCGGAGCCGCAATCGGCGAAATCAAACTGACGTCCCTCTCGCGCCAACGCCACTAGCTGCGGGGCCGGCGCGACAGCTCTTTTAAACTTTCACGCGATCTGCCCCGCCCCCGTCGGCAAACTCGCTCGCCGGATCGCGATCGTCACGCCCCCGCGCTCCTTAAGCGAATTACGCTGTCGCGCGTGTTGACAAGCGCGTCGCGTGGCGTGGCGTGGCGTGGAGCGGCGCCGCGACGCTGGGCCGCCGCGATCGGCCTTCGAAGCGCCCACGTGGCGCCGCGACGCCCGCCGCCGCCACCCGCCGCCCCCGCCGCCCGCCGCCGCCCCCGCCGCCGCCGGCGCCGAGACCCATTAGCGTCTCGCAATGTTTCATGAGCTCTCTCCGAACGCGGTGGGCGGGGCAGGAGGCGCAACCGTGGAATGAAGGATAATTACGCGGCGGGAATGTCTCTTGAAGTGGTTCTCAAGCGGAGGGTGAGAGACTCGAGGTTGAAAACTCGGCCAGTTGAGAACAGTAACGGAAGAAATTTAGAGGAAGCGAAAAAGTTATTTTTGATGTACTCGTAATGAATGTCAGCGTGCCCTACATATTAAAAATGAACCAAATATAATTGTATTGAGGACAATGTAGGTTCATATAATACTCATTATCCATAGAAAACCATACATTATTTTTATTATTAAATATAATGAAAATTCAAAAAATGTCTCAGTATTGTTGGAATTCTATAAAGTAAGAAAATATTTCTTTGGCGTTACTGGTGGTATACAGAGAAATATTGCGGGTTCCTCCAAGTACGACAACTTCCCTGGTAGTCGTATGTCCATACGATCCTCAATCACGACATCACACAATACCATTTCTCATATCGAAGCACCATAACCCTAACGAGTTTCACGCCTTCGGAAGAATAAAATCGGGCCGTCCTCGAGAACAATGCAGGCTCCATCCAACGCCTGCCGCGAAACTTGGCGCGGGCGTGCGCGGCGACGAAGCCCTGCGAGCGCGCGCGCCACCTGGCGCATTCCCACGCGCGCCAACAACGCGGAGGACGGGGCGAGGGGCGGGGCGAGGGGCGGGGCGAGGGGCGGGGCGAGGAGCGGGGCGGTCTCTCATTGCGCTCCGTGCGCGGTCCCGCCCGGGGAAGACCCGGCGCGCCGGCCGGGTCATGTGACCCAGATGCTCGCGCGCCCGCGGCGCGAACAAAAGCGCAGCGGCGGGCGCGCGCAGGTGCTGCGGGGGCGGACGGGAGCGCGCCGCAGCACGAGAGACTGTGATTACCGGCGAGTGTAATTAGTGTCCGAGTGCTGCTACCGCCGCGCCCCCACTCCGGACCTGCGCTGCGCCCGCCCTTGCACTCCGCCCCATTCCACCCACCCCCGAGGCACGCCCCGTCGCCCGCCCCCCTCCACGCCCTGGCCGTCCCGCTAATGTGTTTATGTAACTTTAGCCCCCCGAGCGACGGCCCGCCACCGTCGCCGCCGTCGTCGCTGCCCCGTGCGCCGGCGGTGGCGGATGCGGCAGGGACATTGCGGACGTGGGTGGTGGAGGGGCCCGATTCTGGGGAGGGAATGGTGATGTGGAGGAGGAAAATGGGTAGATATTCAAGGGATGTCGAATAGAACGACCGAAGAAAGCCAGTAAACAAGTGCTGTCAATATACTCTGAACATCCTGGAAACAGTTTCTTAAATACCAGGGCAGGAAAGGAATTCAATCGTAACAGCACGAAAACTAATAGTTATAGTTCGCGGAATGAGTGATACAATGCCACGTAAAATAAAAGGATGTAAATACAACAGAGTATCACAAAAGCAATGAAGGTTGCTCACGGTAAGGCAATAAGGTCGAAACATGCACGCAGGGATGCTCGCTGGTGATGGAAGAAGCAGTATTTCCATTGGCAAGAGGCAATGTTCTGCCCAGGGCATGGTACGGAGTTGGAGTAGGGCGGGGTAGGGATTGGTAGTGGTAGGAGTAGGGCGGGGTAGCGAATGGTAGTGGTAGGAGTAGGGCGGGGTAGGGAATGGCAGTGGTTGGAAGGAGGGCGGTGTAGCGAATGGTAGTGGTAGGAGTAGGGCGGGGTAGCGAATGGTAGTGGTAGGAGTAGGGCGGAGTAGGGCATGGTAGTGGCTGCAGTGCCTGCGGTGTGGCAGCGGCGACAGCGATGGCGGGTGCGGGCCAGTGAAGGTATCTGGCCAAGTTCGGACCCCGTCGTAATGGCCGAGGCTGCGCCCCCTGCTGTAGAAATTGCATTAGCAGCGCTGCCCCGCCGCCGCCGCAGGCACCGGGTCGCCTCCAGATGTTCGCGCCGCAGTGGGGCTTGGGTTCGATCGTGAAGAGGCGCCGGATGGTCGCGTTTCAGGCGGCGCAGGACTCGCACTTGGCGTTTGGAACGGCGATACTTGAGGGGGAGGGGCACAGTTGCACTACGAGCAAACTTGTGTTACTTCAGACTACTATTTGGACATATGAACAACATGAAACAATGTATAGGGGGAGTTACGAAACATGTAAAAAGAGCATATTTTTTATTTGCTTCAGTTACAAGTCTCGTTGAATTTACCGTACCATCTTAATTCCTTTCAAGGACATTTTGAGTCAGAATAATGCCAGTAATATGTTTGCTTGTGCAATAAATCCTTATTGACAGGAATTTGCATGTGCCAGAATAAAAACTGTTATATTTACTATTATTATTATAATTCCATTTCTTTTGAGCAGCACATTTTCCTAGAATGAAAATAAAAATTACAGATCAAATACATTTTGTGAAGAGAAGAAATAATATTTGTAACAAAGTTTACGTTTCATTTCTTGTGTTGTTTCTTATGTCGATGTCCATAATTTGGCCCCGTTTCTGAAATATGATTGGTAGGTGTTTCGTTTTAATTGCACGTTTGAATTTTAATTGCACGCGTGCTATCAACATAGAGATAATCAACGCTTTTCATGGAATTAATGAGCATATTTAGTTAACTAAACGAAGAATATTTTTATCGAGGCCTTTCATATTTTTAATATATTTTTTTCGAAACTATTAATAACTTGTCACGAAAAAAAATGTATGTAATTAATGTATTCAATTACATCTTTTATAATATGACAAGAAGTGATGCGTTAAAGAAGAGAAGTGTTTCAGTAGGTCAAAGATTATAAATGAATCATTTATAATTAAACTGGCAACGAATTCCTCTCAATTTGGGAGATCTGAATTGTCGCTGAGGAATACGGGAGGTCTCATTTTGCGCAGTGGAAATACTACTGTGATCCTCCTTCAGAGCCTCTTACGAGCTCCGACTGAGGCGATTTTCTCGCTAAGAGAGGGGGCATCTTTCAGTGACGACGAAGAACAAAAATTTAAAAATACATCAGCGGGGATGGTGTCGGCCATGGAGCATCCGTGGGTATTCATTAACGGAATCGCCGACGTTGCGACTAATGAAAGTATGATAAGGATGGCAGGACGGGAATCGGAGAGGGAGCCCAGCGGTGGGGCGGAACCCTGTAAAAGGAGAAAATCCGGGTGTAGAATGGCGGGAACAAAAACAGAGAAAATAATACAAAAGTGCCTCGGAATAATTGTGTGATTCCTCGCGCGGGTAATTAAAGATGCAAAGATAAGAGAGGCACAGGAAAGAAAATAAGATAATGCGGAGCGGAATAGATTTTTTGCCTGCACCGTTGCCGGGAGAAGAGTAAATGAATAACGGAAACGAGGGACGTAGGCGGAAGCAGGCGACTGTTTGTTAAATGCGACCGAAATTAGAAGATGGCATTGATAGTTGGTTCAAGGCGGAAAAGAAAAAAAACATAGTTCAGGAAATGTTGTTTATAGCTCGTTTAATTTCTTTAGATAATAAATGTGTACCAGTTGTATCATTACTTGCTAAATAGTGTTTCGAAAAATACGTTTAAACTGTAAAGAAATGAATTATAATTGGGCAATTGGGTATTGTTAATTAATTTTTATAACCTTTTCTAAGTTTTATTTACCTGATTTAATTACTCAAAAAAAGTCCATCTGAAATTTCAGAACATCTGGTCGGAGAGTAGGGAACTTCAGCTTTCTTGAGGGTTTCGCTCAGTTCAGTGCAAAGATATTTGTGGGACGAAGGGCTGGGCATGCTCCGCAAGAGTCCACCACAAGATGCTTAAGAATGGCAGCGATGGCAAGAAAACGATGTAAATGGGATAGCAGGAAAGTAGTGATGGCAGAGTGAGATGAGAGGCAAAGTGGATTCAGCAGGAACAAAGTAAAGATCGGTTCTGGTAACCTTCAACGTGCACCCGGACAACAGCGAGAGAATGTGGGTGATGAAGGCGGTTTGATGAAGGCGGGAGGGGGTTCAGGACAGGAGCAGATCTCAAAGAGATTAGGAAAGAAGGCGTGGCGGGACAGGCTCTGGCTTGGGCAAAGGCGGGGGCGAGACCCGAGCGACGCCGCGACGAGAACGGGACAAGAACGGGTGAGCGGAAGGGCTGAGAAAGGGGTGAGGACTGCCAAAGACGGAGCGAGGACGGAGCGAGGACGGAGCGAGGACGGAGCGAGGACGGAGCGAGGACGGAGCGAGGACGGAGCGAGGACGGAGCGAGGACGGAGCGAGGACGGAGCGAGGACGGAGCGAGGACGGAGCGAGGACGGAGCGAGGACGGAGCGAGGACGGGGCGAGGACGGGGCGAGGACGGGGCGAGGACGGGGCGAGGACGGGGCGAGGACGGGGCGAGGACGGGGCGAGGACGGGGCGAGGACGCGGCGAGGACGCGGCGAGGACGGGGCGAGGACGGGGCGAGGACGGGGCGAGGACGGGGCGAGGACGGGGCGAGGACGGGGCGAGGACGGGGCGAGGACGGGGCGAGGACGGGGTGATGACGAGGCGACGGGGTGAGGACGAGGTAAGGACGAGGTAAGGACGAGGTAAGGACGAGGTAAGGACGAGGTAAGGACGGGGCGACGACGATACGAGAACTGTGCGAGAACAATGGGAGAGAACGGGGACAGTGCGTTGATAACGGAGAAGGATAGGGTTGTGAGCGGGTTGAGGAAGAGGACGGGTTGTGAGCGGGAGGAGGATGGGGTGGGGGTTACGACGGAGGCGGGGCGGGGGTGTGGTGAAGGAATGGGCGGGGGCGAGGGCTGGCGCATATCAGGGTAAAGGCGGCGGAGGTCCGAGCAAGGCTTCGTTCCTTTGTCGCAACTCGCACGGCAGCGCGCCCCGTTGCCCGGTAGCGCTCGGGGGTGGCGGGTGCAAAAAGTTCGGGCGTAAGCTCCGGCAGTGAATAGCGCAGGTCTCGCGGAGAGGGCGCGGGGGGAGCGAAGGGGCTACTTAGGACTTTGCTAGCGCCCGTAATCAGGCAATCCGCCCGGGAGAGGCTCAACCTCACCGTCGTACAGTCCTCGCCCGCGCAGCTTCTCTTCTCTTATTCCCCCTCCTCTCCTTTAACTTGTTATCGTTTCCACCTTGCTTCCAACGGCGCTCACCTACATTTCATTGTATTCTTTTTCTCATTCTTATCTCACTGAAATGCGTTAGCTCTGTATTGTCCTTCTGATACGCTACAACTTGAACCTATCTGATTATATTATCGACCATATGTTACTTTCAGTATCTTGAAATTATACTTACTTTCTTCTTCAAATTGACTTCGTCTGAGTTTGAATTCTAATTATTAAAGGTGTGTGCTGTTTTGGTTTGTATCAATTGTTTCATCTTTTACAGATGTACTTATAAATGTTTTTAAGCAAATTTTTCTACCTCCAATTTCCGATCTCCTACTACTTGATTGGTTCAGAACTACTCATTCTTTCTTGTTAAGGTTAGAAAGACTCATTCTTTTTTTTTTGTCAACATGCATTTCCAAAGAAAATCATTCTTTATTACTATTTATCACTCAACGTTTCCCAAAACCAAATTAATTATAATATAGTATCATAGGTTTTTCTTAGGGTTGTGTATCTTAAAGGTTTCAAATTGACTAATATCATGTTCTTGAATTTTTTGTTTCCTGTTAATAACACCACTTCGCAATCTTACCATCACCTTAACATTTATCTCCTTTTCTTTGCTCGCGCTCTGTTGACAAGAAAGGTCTTTTCTGCTGTACTTATTTGTCGACAGTGCACCACAACCTTGAACCCGCTCTCCGGC
Source organism: Teleogryllus occipitalis (assembly GCA_011170035.1). Classification (NCBI taxonomy): domain Eukaryota; kingdom Metazoa; phylum Arthropoda; class Insecta; order Orthoptera; family Gryllidae; genus Teleogryllus; species Teleogryllus occipitalis. The sequence goes on along the minus strand of BLKR01009806.1, from coordinate 57,555 downwards.
AGAACTGCTCCAGCGATCCTCAATGGCGGAGCGTCTGCATTCGTCCCTGCGCCCGCACTCCCCCCTCCCCCAACCTCTCTGCTCCGCTGTTCCCTCCCTTCTCTCAATTCTTTCGGATACACGCAGCTTCAAAGAGAGAACATTTCACTCAACTTCACAATGAGCGAAATGATTCCCGGGGTTTTGTCTGACCCTCGCCCTCCTCCCCCTCCCCCCTTCGCCGTCCCCCGCACCAGCGCGCGTTCGCTTGGCAGAGTTCTTGTTCAAACATCGTTTCCACCCTTTTACCTAACCGCACCTCTGTCGTTTTATCTTCCTTCCCGCGCTCTTTGCATTCCTTTTGTAGTGGTCGGCATCGTTTTTTCTGAGCTCTTCTGTGCGCCGGCTATCTGGTCTGTTTAAAAGCTTATGAACTTTGTGCCTGCGGCAAATATTTACAGCTGCCTTTCTTTGTCGGTATTTCTTTTTTCCTTTTTTGCTCGCGCAAAAAGTGGATATCGTACATACAGCAAAGCCAGTAAGAGCCTTTAAAAAAGACAACAAAGCAAGCATCTTTCTTTAGTTTGAAGTGTCTCGGGAAAGATACAATGTTTTGCTGTCGACTTTCCTTCTTAATGAACTATATGGTTAAATAAAAATACAAGAACAATACATATTTCCATATTATAATTAATAACATAGTTGACACGAAGTAAATTATTTTAAAATATTATAATACTATCACATGAGACATATTTCGGGCCGACGTTTCTATAATATGATTTTCATGTGTTTTTCATGTATTCAATATGATTTTCATGTGTTCAATAAATACGTGAGAAATAACACGTACCAATTCTAAATTATCCATTTCAGTGAGAATATTCTTTGTATGTTCTTAGATATTAAAAATTATTATTCTTTACAACATAAATTAAGAATTCTAAAAAAAATAATATCATTTATATATTGACGAAATCAAATTAAAAATGATAAAAGTAATAGGTAAGCATATTGATGAAAAGTCCATTTGAAAATACAAGTATTTGTATTCTTCCTAGTACATGGTAAACAGTTGAGTGAGGAATTACCTCTTGCTCTCCATTATTTCTTGCTGGGGAATGTCTCTTAATAGTCACCATTATAATGGAGTACGATTTTCAAACAACGAACTGGGTTTACTTCCTTACACGCATACATGCTCTCAAATACATTACATATGCTAGCTAGCAACTGACGGGGAAGTACACACACAAATTTGGAGCTACCTGCGTTTCTTATGCTGAACAAACAAACCCCGGCAGCAATTAGTACGAGACAAATTACCGCATGCGTTTGAGTGTTCTACAAGTACTCACTCACAGGCATGGAAGTGGAACGAAATTGGCATTACGCTTTCGACCTTCTACGTCATGTAGAAATCATGATGAACGAATAGTTACTTACGAATGAGGAAATCACCCACGTTTTTGCCATGTACGTGAATTTAATGTGACTTGTTTCATTCTTTGGAGTACTTATCTTTTCCGGGAAGTAGTACTTTTGTGACAACACTTTTTTGCGCAACTCTGCAGTTATATGAATCTGTTTTATTGAAAGCGTACACGTTAATCGTCTTCCAGCAGTTACAAAGTAGTTAGTGATACCCACTTAACTTTGTATTCCACAAGTTGTCAGAGAAATAAAAGTTTAACATCCCAGGAACTCAGCGGCAAAGTACTAATTGCCAATTTTTTAAGGCCGATTAACATTAAGTCAATGAAGCGCATTATGGAATTCATAGTCAAGAGGAGATGAGAAAATCATTCATTCGCCTATACTTGTAATGTTCCTTAGACCCATATTGAATGTGTATACATACCGATAAGTTTTCGAAATGCTTCAGATTTCATTTCATTCAGCGAACTGAAGTAAAATTCAAATCAATTCTGTAACGAAATAGCAGAAATTGTAAGTATAAAACAAAACAAAACCCTTGCAAAAAACATTTACTGAAGAAATATATCCACGCTTTGTACTCAGCAGATGGGACTTGGCAAATAACAGTAATTTGTCTCAGCAATTACTAGAGTATACGGACACTACTCAACAAATGACAAGATTTTCAGAATGAAATAAAATTGAAGTGTTACCTGACCACGCCGAATGCATGTAAATGAATTTTAGTAGCACTTAGGACAGGTCTATCAATTAAAAAATTTTAACTGACCATTACAGAAAGAGTAAGACACCAAAGAACCTCGTGGTGATGGTCACAAACAACTCACGTCCAAATAGTTAGTAGATATCCAGACAAACGATTCCGGCAAAATCATATAGAATCTGTATTAGGTTTGTTATATGTGCTGGAAATGCATAGTCAGAAGCTAGGTCGAAGCCAAAGAGTATGACATATCACGGCCTTATGGAGCATTTGTCGATCAAAACTTTAGGAACATTACTAAAGAAGCAGCCTCTGTAGTACAAACATTTTAAAAATCTTCAATAAAAAGAAAAAATAAACAGTACAATGTATGATACGAAGCATTGGAAATGAAAAACTACATTTACACTTGAAGTTATCCAGAAGAACATATTCACTTTGTGGTTAATCAACTTTCGCTTCCATTCCCTTTTTATTTCAAACCTTTTCACGTGTATGCTGCCTCAGCCACACGTCAAAGTACGCATGTCGCATGTAACATAGAAACGTAATATTACTAAAAGACCGCACACTTTTCAAAACAGCTCAAAACGAGAACGACAATGTAATTACCGCGGAATTTATCTAGTTATTGTGGTTCAATGTTTTCTACGTAACTAACCTGACGAATAATTTTACTAATTCCATTTGGTACTTGAAACCTGCTCTGTTAAATGGTATTAACTCAAAATCACCACTTTTTTATATATGGCCGTTTCATATGTGACGTGAGATGTTATGCCCAAACAAACTACGGCAGGTCGGAAGCTACATCAGTCCGCATGTTATACCTCCCCAAAAACACTCTGCAAATCATGAAATGACCGACTAAGGGCTCAGGGCCTCAATTGATGTCATTGCAGAGCTTCTGACCGGTGGACCTTAGGGGTCGTGTACTGACGGTGGTAGGAGTTTCGATACAAGATAGCTAGATCGATTTCAGCCTTTGTCTGGTTCTTTTTTTGGTGATCTTCCCCCCTGGATAGCGAGATCCGGCACCGACCTACCGTCGACTAGCGGGATTTCTCCCTAACCAGGACTCTCCCACCAGCGGGGCACCGCAGCAGCCGGGACAAGCTCTAAGCTCCCGACTGGTCTCCCGGCATGTGTGGTAGTGAAGTGCATGATAGTGTAAGTGCGTGCGCGCGTGTGTGAGTGTAAGGGGACAGGATAGGACAAGGAAGAGGGAGAAAAGATCGCGTGCGGTCCGTGGTCTGTTTGTTAGGGTACTGCACCAGCATTCGCCTAGTGTTGATCGGAGAAACCACGGAAAACTACCGATCAGAGCAGCCGGTTACTAGAAATCTCCTCCAGACAGCGACCGAATTCGACCTAGCTGAAAAGCTAATGTCGAAAATCCTGCCGCCGTGGGGAGTGGGAACCTAGGACCCCCCGGTGAGAGGCGCTGCAGTGACATCAGTTGATGCCCTGAGCCGCCGCTCCCGGGCCGAAGGGGTTGGGGCCGGGGGCGGGCGGGCACCTGGGTGCTGGAGGAGGTGCCGGGGCGCGGGCGGTCGCGCGCCGGCGCGGAGGCGGGATTTCTTCCGGGGGCCAATTACGATTGGTCCAGGCGCCGCCGCGCGCGCCGCGCGCGCCCGGTGCCGGAGGCTGCCGCCGTGGGAGAGCGGTGAGCGGGCGGGGGAGGCGGGGCGGCGCCGGCGCGCCCTGTGGCACGAGGAAGAACGGGTTGCTCAGGCAGGGGCGGCGCGCGGAGACGAACCCGTCTTCGCACGTTTCTTCGTGGCCTCCATTGGATATTGATAACTGGGAGGCGGATTTTAATGAACTTCCTTTCTTTATTTTTGTTTTAGAAAAATGCCGTTTGGTATAGATATATATCATTTTATGTTATGACAAAAGGAAATGGCTCATTTTTTATACGTCATTTTTTGGCTTTTTCACCGATTTCGACTAATAAGTCATTTTTTACCTTTTCCCGTTCCATTTTGCGCTGATTTAATTTATTTTAATATCATTTTAATGGCACTTGCTTTAAATAATATTTAAGAGTTGCAACAAAAGTTCTCCATAGAATTCCTGAGTACCTATACCTGGTAGCCTATTTCTTTTTTTTCGATCAAAAGTTGTAACGTCAGCCATTGTGAGTATGTAATCTAAGGCTCATGTGACGCCTCTCAACGACTTTGGTAGTTCAGCCAATTTTGGGATAACTAAAAGCACAAAATTTCTGGTAAAGAACAGTCCAAATCAAAAATTTGAAAGCCGACTTCACTTGAATGAATAGAAGAAGCCTCGGTTACATCAGTAACATACCCAACAGCCTAAGTTGTTTATCCGAATTGATTTTGATCACCTTTTTTGCATTTTGTTAGCTGTATGTAATTTTTAAAACACTGTTGATCATTTTTGGCGATGTTTTAAGTCAACAAAATCCGCCCTTATTGATAAAATTGCAGAGAAGTGTACACATTCTCTGAAGTCAATAGATTCACAGATAAATCAGCTACGTTCTCCTTTTGAACTACGTCAGACACCGCCAGATATTCTAAAAATTTGTTAACAGCATCTTTCCCACAACACTGGCATTTTAGAAAGATCGCATTCACTTATTGAACTCTTATCATTGTTTAGATCCCTACAAACATTACTACTGAACATTTATGAACGAATTCTGTAACGTCTATAATAATGCTATAATTACGGAAATATTCTGGCTTTGAATTCGGCAGATTTTGTTTCAGCTGCGAATTTTGTAATTGATTGGCACTCACAATACAAATTCTACCTCTTTATGATTTTGGATACACCAAAAGAAATTTACGTAGATTTCCTTGAAATTTCTTCTTTCTTCTTTAGTTTTACTTTTTTTTTTATTGTCTCATACTTTTTAAACGCCATATAATAATAATAAATTATATCTACGATTGCATATGATTAATTCTAATACCTTCTATTAAATGTAAATATTACATTGTTTAGTGAAGGCTATAAAAGTTACAAACATGTTTGTCACCATTTTCCATCCTAATTCCATTACGTGCAAGTGAAAGTTATGAAAAATTTCATTTTAAAATTTGAACGAATCTCAACACATTATTCTCTACTTCGTTTTGAGTTATGCTTTGGTCAATTTGGTACTGATCACTTATTTACCCCTCTGCCCGAGATTCATAGGAACGCAGGGAATAAAACACCAAGGTCGAAAGGAATGCAATGTCAGTGTGTATTAAAGTAAACAACGACGCGGCCACATTTCAGTTAAGAGAACATATTACAATTTTTCGCTTTCAGGGTCGTTTCTCTTTGGAGCGCGGCGACACCGGACGGGCTGCCGGCCCCGCATCCGCCGCCCCCGCCGTCCGCTCTCTCAAGGGATGCGCGCGGAGATAACCCCGACCGGGCGGAGGCAGGACGCGGACGGCTGCCGCCCGCAACCCGACCCGCCATATTTTGCCATTAGACTCGAAACTCCCGCCGCCGTGGCTCGCCGCCAGACCTGTTGTGGGACGCTGATAAAGATGTTTTATTACGACAAATAACGTTACATCCGCGTTCTCTGCGCCGCGAGTCGCCGGCGCCTGCCTCTCCGGCCCTCCTCGGTCTGCCCGCTCTCCTCACCCACTCCTCGGGCCGGGCCACGCCCCCGTCGCCTCTCCCGCCCCCGCAATCGCGTCCGCCATCGCCACCCGCCGGCTCTCCCACCCCACGTTGCCCTCCACATCCCCCTCCCCTCCTCCTCCCGCCCCATCATGTCCTCGGGCTGCGCCGGCCGATCGCGGCAGTAAAGCCATCAGCCCCCGCCATAAATTGCGCCCCCGAGGAAGTTTTTGCCGCCCCCGCCGGCCGGCGAGTACGTGTCCAGGGCCAGTTCCTCCTCCCGGCGACAGTTTGAGGGGGGCCGAGGACAGCGAGAGCGCACGAGGGGCGGGGGGCACGGCCGGGGCACATGAGGGAGACGTGGACGCGGGTGGACGGGCTGAAAAAAAGGGGAAGAAGAAGATGACGCCAGCCGGCAGCGGACCCGACATCGTTGGCATGAAAGCATCGCGGTGGCCCTCGGCTGTGATAGCTCTGTTTTCGAGCGGCGAACGCGGAGGAGGAGGAATCGATGTTATCTAGTGAGATTTTTATGTCTCAAACCTGACGTTCACGGTCGAATATGAGAAATCTGAACCATAAAAAACGTTCTGAAATGATGATTAAATAGTGAATTTAATGTTTTTTAAATGGTATTATAATAAATTATGATCTTAATATTTATTATAAATTATAAACATGAACATTTGCTTGAGAAATGAGTAAAGAGGTATTCAATACATTATCGTTTGGGTAATGAAAATTCAAGAGTATATTCTTTGTATCGTTATACTAATAAAGATAATTAAATTATTTATAATACTGATATCACGATTATTATAATTAGTAATAATTCTATTACAGAGGATGATTAGCATCACCTGCAAATATTTTCTGCATGTTTTTAACTAGATGGTAAACGAATTCCCTCTGGGCTGTTGGTTTCGACGTTCCACAGTTAATTTTAAAAATATTTATCTCTTTATTTTTCATTACATTCTGTACTACCCGGCAACGTAGGTAGTGTTTCCCGCCGCGAAACGCACGATGCTCTTAAACCAAAGCTGCGCTGTTGGAGAAGGGATCAAATCGATTCAGATACAGGTCGTTTTTCAGACATCAATTCATACGATTTATACGTGAGCGTTTTGCACTACGAAAGAAGAAAATTAAATATTCACTTTCGTGAAGCGAACAACACTCTAGTGCTGCAGCTTATACGGATAGTGCTAGATCTCATAGATTAAGAAATATATTTGAAAAGTATTTCATTATCGGAACGTTCGTCAAGAAAATCCTTGATATATTTGTAAAACAATACAATATACAAGAGGTTAATGAAGAGATTTTAGAAGTACTCATCTGTTACGTTGATTAGTTTAATATGAAAGTTAGAATGGCAATAGTAGAAGAAATTGAAACGGTAAAGATGACAAAATATCCCAAATTTTTATTTTGGTCGTTTATTGAAAGGATAAAAGAATTGTTCAACAAACGTCGTTTCCAAAGCAATGAAGAGCGAATAAAGACATCTGATTCTGAGAGTGGAATTCCGACTAGAAGCGAAAATTCCGCTCTCGCCGTTGCAACAATATTCGTTCAACCTCGCGCCGAGTAAAACTTCGTTTACGAAATAGGGCGCGCGTGGAGAAGGAAGAGGGGAGCAACCTCGGAGGCATTATGTGGTTTTATCAGATTTTGCGGCCGCCAGAGGCAGCGACCATCGAGAGAGAGCCCTCGGCGGCAGCGACAAGACGCAATCTGGCGGTGGCCGGCCTCATCACGCCGCAATTACCGGCGCTTGTTTGAATACTCGAAGAGGGCGGCGCGAGAGCGGCAGCAAGGACGAGAGCGGGCACCGTGGCGCGGACGTTAGAGGACGCGGGGGGACGGGGGAAGAGACGGGACGGCAGCTCAAGGCGGTGGTGGGGCGGCCCCAGCTGGACGGCGACGATTGGGGACGCATCTGGCGACCGGCGGCAAATTACTGACCGCTTGCTTCCCTTACCGCCCGCCTCCCACGCGTCCTCCCTCGGCCCGGGGCTCCTTAGACCTCCGTCACACGTCGCGTCCTCGCCGCCTTGGCTCCCCTCGGGCGCGCGGACAACGCCCTCACTCTTCGCGCGGGAGGGGCCGGCTGGCGGACGCCGAAGGGCGCTGGCTCCCGATTGCGATGCGCGAAGGCGCCCTGTCCCCGCGCCGCGCCTTCTGCAAGGAGGCGACGGGTGATTAACGATGGTTTGAGCGCCCGCCGGAACTGGCATGTCACGGCGCGGTTAATAATGTACGCTCACGTCCTTGGTCGCCAACAACTCCGGAGTTAGCATACCTTGGAGTAACATCTGGTGCTCTGAAATCAGACGTCACTAAACGTGTGGTTTGGTCTTGTGCGAATGACGCGTGGAGAGGCCAAGGAGCGTTATTGCCTGTTTTTGAAAATTTAGTGAAGTGCAGACGCATGTAGTAAGTGAAAATGTGACAGATGCTATAATATAAAGTTAAACGATGAGAAACCCTTCAAGAATTAAACGCAACGTAAACTTTGAACAGAATTTTCTTCGTTTTGGAAAAGTGTTATACTTATTCCCTTGGCATCTAGATATTTCAAATGATTTCTAGACATCTTAACTGATCTTTAAAAAAACATTAAGTTAACATTTCTCAGGTGAATTTAGTCTGATTTAAAAAATGAAAAAGTAGATCTTGGATTTTAGTGATTATGAAAAGGACAACCACGTTTGATTCAAATTATGTCTTTCGAGATAATAAAACGTAGATGAGTCGAATCAACATTGCTGAAGATAAAAAATACATTATTCATGCTTGTGTGACGTAAAGAAACAATTAATAACTAATGATTATTTTTTATCAATAATTGAAAAAAATAGTGACTTTGTGATCTTTGTTTTGGCGTCGCATAGAATGTCTGCATCATATTGAGAATAATAAATTCCCACTTAAACCGTAAACTCGAAGCAAGCACATCGCCGCCGGGAGCCTACGAATTAGAGAGGCATCTAAACGAGAGGCAAGGGAAGGACGGAACGGTGAGGCCACAACCCTCATCGGAGCTTTGCCGGCAGTCACCATAACGGACTGGAGCGAGGAAGCTTTGTCCATTCTCGGAGAGCAGACGGAGGCGCCGGTGGCAATGCGGTAGCCCTGGGGTCAGTGTGGAGCAGTGTGCGACTTTGAGAAGAGACGCAGGGGCACCATAACGGACTGGAGCCCCCAATCTAACAGACGGTGTGCAAGTGAATCGACGATGGACAACTGGATACAGCGGTAGGTCGAAACGGCGACCAGACGAAGATACGCTTTCAGAAATAATAATATGTTAGGTAAAAAGAAAAGGGTCAATGAATGTGAGAAGAGAGAACAATAGCAATCAAATAACACAAAATATCATTTTGAAAAGCAGGGGAGAAAATGTACAATTTGATAAATTCTGATAATACAAATATTTATATTAATAACAACAAATATTTTTTGCATATTTGGTTGCACCTGTATCATTTCAAATTATTTGTTTCGAAATCATGCACGGTTATAATTAGATGGTGGTAAATATTCACATGTAAAGATGAGTAAAAATATTTGATAAGAGAGATTTATATAATTCACAGAACACTGTGAAAGTCAATTCTCGTTAATAATAGCCAAAGTGTCAAAAATAATAAGAAATTTAAATTGTATATCATAATATATACTACTCAGTAAAATAGCCTTCAATTCGTCGAACGTAGAAAGAAAGATCCTTCTGTACCCTTAGTTACACAACAACGGTAAGTGAATGAAGAATAACGTAATGCAAATCACAAAACCATGTTCTCTGAGCTCTTCCTTGTATCTGAACCTTGTTACTGTAGGTAGACATGGCTGTCTTGCTATTACGCGCAGTCCATCACGAGGTGGAGCAAAGCAAAGCTCTCCATCGTTGATGCCTGGAGAACCACAGTTGCGCCAGCGGTCGACCTAGGGCGTTCGGACCCGAGAGTGGCGTCACCACCACCGCGCCTCCTACGTTTCAAACAGCGGCGGTCTCACCGCCAGCGAGCGGTCGGGGGCCAGGGGCGGTGGCGGCGGCGGCGGCAGCGACGGCGAGTGCAGGCTGGCCTCAATTAAGGGGCCTCTAATAAGACGGCGCGTCTTGAGAGGCCCGACGCCCGGCGGGCGGGGAGCACGCTTTGGGGGGCGGGGCGGGGCGGGGTGCAGCGGGGACAAGGGCGGGTCCGGTCCTAATTGGCGGCTGGACACTCGCCGAGTAATGACCGCCCCTCCGGCGCGTCCGCGCCCGCTCCTCCGCCGCCCGGCACGGCCGAGCGGGGGGTGCGGAAGCAGGTACGCCCCAGGGGCCCCGCCGCCGGCCCCGCGGGGTCACGAGCCGGTAACCGCCGTAAACTGGCCGGCGACGCGCCCCCCATGCTAATGTCTTTTCGGCGGCGCCGCCAGCAGCAGGGAAAGGAGTCTTCCGGGTGGTTGTTGCTGTGAAAGGGGCACCTCGTGCCGGACACAGGAGGAATGATGATAAGCGGTTCCCAATTATGCGAACAACTACTGGTAACATTACCAGACTTCCGCACAAATAATGTTTTGGAAGCAATTTGACATTTTTTCCATTTGTAACCTTTTTAAAAACATTCAATAGTCATCTCTTACTTGATCTTCCTCTATACCCGGTTTCACTTTTGCTAACATAGTCTGGAAGTAAAATTTAAAAATAAATAACTTTCTTTGAGTAAAATTGCACTGTACCAACTACTTTGAAAGTCATTACCACAAAATAATTATATTACATTCAACTTTGAGAGCTAGTACATAATGCTAATTAAACGGAGAAGAATAGAAAGAAAGAAGAGCGCTGGATAATATACGGATTCAACTTAATAGTCTGACAATTCTAATAAAGAAAAATGTCAAGAGACTTTTTATACATATTGATTATTCGTATGCTATCGACCTTTAGATTAATTAACTAATAACGTCCTGAAGATTTCATTATTTCAAGAAAAACAAAAGGTATTATTTATTCATTTTTCATATATAATTCACTTGAGAACACTTTTATTTCTGAATATATTGTAGAGTATACGAGAGTGGTGCCCTTTTCAATAAATCATGAGATCAGATAATCCATTAAATACAGCGTACAAAGTTTCTTCACAAGTCTCTTTATTAGAATTGTCATATTTAGCTGAATACGTATTTTTTCCAGCGCTCTTCGTTATTTTAATTCATCTCCGTTTAATTCATTGACAAATATATTATGACATAAATAATAATATTTAACCTGCATTTTTAAACAGCAGCTAAAAGCGTACATTTCTTTCTACGAAACATTTGACCATTTTAAGCGATGCCGATCTAGTGTATCTCGGTTGACTCCTCACATATGGTTTCCATGTGAAAAGCGACGGGCGCTCGGTGCCGCTATGGCAGGCAGCGACCGGGCGGGGCAGGCGCCCATACAAAGGCGCGCGCGGCAATCACTGGCGCTATAGAAGCCCTGGCGGCGAGGCAGCGGTCAACGGGAGACCTTCGTGCGTTTACACCCCCCTCCCAAGCATCCCGCCGCAGTCACTGCCGCCGTCTCCGCTGCTGCTGTCACTATCGCCGCCCCCACCCCCACATCGGCCACACCCCCCCGCTCCCGCTGCCGCTGCCCTCGCCGTCCCCGGCGGCACCACGCCCCCTACAGCCAACGACGAGGACGCCGCGTTCCTCTCCAACGACCAGAAGCACTCCCGCGTCCCACACGGTCTGCGATGTGGTCGTTGCTCTGCCGGCCACTGCCCTCTCCTTACGGCTTTCAGCTAGCCTTGGATGTACCCCCATAGACTAAATAGAAAATCGGTTCAGATCTCAAACCATTCAATCAACTGTCCCTGATCACATTCGAAAAACCATTCACTCATCTAATCATAACATTTTCCAGTTAAACAATTCGTCAATAACCAGGGGAGTTATAAAGTGACCACTTCGTCTCAATCACATACCTCAACAAACCACTGAATCACCGAACGTTACCGTGTACAATTCAAAAATTCATGAACCATCGCGCTACGAAACCCACCACGACCTCCAACTCTCACCCTCCCAGCTTGCCGGGTTACTTGTTCCTTGGTTCTGCCATCCGCACGCCTTCACCCAGAGCTTTTCCACCACCACCGCTATCTCCATCCCCGAGGCCGTGCCTCCGCCGCCTACGCGGCCAACTCGACTGGCCGGCGCCTAACGATGGCCCTTTGTGCCGGCCGGGGCGGAGGACGCGGTCCATGTTTGTATACAGCCTCGTCATCGCCGCAGTAAAAATGCCCCCGTTGCCGCCCCCTGCCCCCGGCCCTGGCCGACGGCTCTGTTTGCGCACGCACAACCCCGCAGGCCGCGCTGCTGACGCCTCAGCTTGGCCAGCCGACACCTCCCGCCCCCGCGCCCCGCCCCCGCGCTCCGCCCCCGCGCCCCGCCCTCGCGCCTCGAGAGGCGAGGAACGGATTTTCACCCCCGTGATTTGGGCGGCCGGCGGCCTCCGCATACATGGAGTGTGTGTGTTCGTAGGCATAATAATGTAGAGGGAAAATGAGGGATTTTGTGTTTAAAAGGTCACAGCGAAGTAGCTTAAGTCTAAAGTTTAATAGTAGCCTTATTTCTGAATGCTCTCTTTCAAAAATGTACTTTTTCAGCATTTTTATCCTTTTATATTACATATAAATCATTTTCTCTCGCATTATAATAATACTTAATAAAGTATTCGTGACTTGATATAGGGATTTGCTAACCGAAGTTTGTTATCCTCCACACTCTAATGTGATATATGAAGAACCATACACTAGACGCTTAACACACAACAATATCCTCGAAGTTCGGGTCGTCAGAACTCAAGGCCCTCCGCGAAAAACACGCAGTAGATTCAATTAACGACATTCTTGCAGAGAGTTCGAGTCGAATCCGACTCATCGGATACACGCACTAAGACTGTAAGCGCACCTAGTCACATTACTCATCGTCTCGACCATACCTCCCCACATCATCCCTCATATCACAGCTTCCCACAACATCCCCCACAGCACACCATCTCACTCCCCTCATACAACACATCTCTCCAACTATCCCCCACATCACACCTCCTCACATCCTCTGCCACATCACACCTCCTCACATTTCCCCCCCCACTCCAGCTTCAACACTTCAATTTCCTTTTAAACAACAACTGTTAAGTTAGATATAAAAATATCCGAATGAATAATTTTTCATCGTATTGCACGGAATAAGAACTATTTAAACTACCCATTTTAAAATTTCAAAATACAATGAGCTTCTTATTGAAAACACAATCACAGCTTATAACTTCAGAACATTATTGCAACGCAGGTACATACGATAAACTATTAAAGAACAACATATCCATGGCAGAACCACATCTAAACCACATGAAATTGCAATAAAATGAACGAAATAGGAGACAAATCCATCTTCCCCGGCGCGTCCAGAGCACGTAAGACGCCGGCCCTACCTGACTGACGCTCCGCCTGCGCAGACGCCGCGGCGTCGGGGGACAGCGCAGCGCGCCGGCGGAGCGGGAGAAGGAAGGTATCAATGTTGAACGGTCCACTCCCGGGTGCCCGGGGGGATCGGCGGCATAAATAAGTGAGCGAGCGAGCGAGCGAGTAGGCAGGCAGCGAACGGGGCGGGGCGGCTCACCCAGAGGGCCCTCGGACGCACTCCCCGCGGTGCGTGCCCTCGCCGCCCACGGGTCACCTCGCCGCCCGGCACGGCCCGCGCTCACTGCACCGCCAGCTCGGCTGCGGCTTCGTCCTTCAGCCATTCGGGGAGCACGTTGCTGCCCAAAGAAAAAACGGGAGCGGTGGCTCAGTGCGTCATTTGATGTCACTGCAGCACCTCTGACCAGGAGCAACTAGGTTCGCGTACCGACGGCGGCAGGATTTTCGACACTAGCTTTTCGCTGTCTGGAGGAGAATGCTAGCGGTCGCCTGCTCTGATCGGTAGTTTTCCGTGGTTTCTACGACCAGCCGAATGCCGGAGCAGTACCCTAAAAACGGGCCAGGACCGCGCGAGATCTTTCCTTCCTCTTCCTTGTCCTATCCTCATCCCTTACACACACACTTACACACACACACACACACTTATACACTAACATGCACTACACTACCACACATACCGGGAGACCGGTCGGGGACTTAGAACTTGTCCAGGCTGGTGGGAGATACCTTGTTGGGGAAACCCCGCCAGTCGACGGTATGTCGGCGCCGCATCACGCCATCCAGTGGGGAAAGATCACCGCCACCTCCCGAGGAGAAAAGTATGCTCTACACTTACGGGACAAATGACCTCCGTTGTTGACGCGCCCGGAATCACTAACGATCAATCCCAAAGAACATGTGATATCTTGAGCTTATATCAATGCAAGTGAGTGGCTTCTATTAGAAGATTTATTTAGAATAATATCTGCTTAAATAAAAGTAAACAGATTTTTAGACTATTTTGAGTGTAGACGAGCTCGTGAACTTATAATCTCTTGTCAGTAATGGCATAGTTTCACGGAAACAAATTAGTGCATCCAGTATAATCTGTTTCCATATAATGCCTTATGTGTAACTTTGGAGTTTTGAAAATCCCTTGTCTTCTGATGGCCAAAACTTGTTTAATTTTAATCAATTTATAATTATTGATGAGAAAAGATGAATTATCTATCATTCAGGGAGGCAATGTTCTACGGTCCTATAAGATAAACGTCAATGTTTACTATTATTACATCTCCAAGCAATTGCCATTAGATGAATCCCACTGTTACATTTTTTGGTAGTATTTGTTGGCTTTTCCATAGACCTGCTATCGTTACGCAACGTCGAAAGTATGCGCCTTCTTCTTACTTTCTGACAGATCCAGGGTTTCTTTCGTGCCCGACGTTCTCTTGGGAATTGAAATTTGCGAGGGCGCGCTGAGCTGGCTCACGGCGGAGGTCATAACATTGGCGTCTTCTCACGGACACACCTTCAAGCAACATATGCCCATGGACGTCTGGTATTGAACATAGCCGATTTACTACTACTACGACACTAACGAACAAGTGTTTGGCGCTCCATTTGGTTACAACATAAATCTTGAAAGTCATTAATCTAAACAAATTCCAAAACTGTTGTGAATTACGTTCAGGTGTTTGAGAGAACTAAGAACGGAAATGCTGCTTAAATGTATTCCGATACAATTTTTTGTCGTGTAATGCACTCAATAAAATACTTTTCACTTACACGAACTCATTCACTAACCAATATTCATGTCCTTTGTCAGACATGCAGTATGATTATTGCATTTTACGAATAAGTCATTTACTCGTATTTTATGTAAATTATTAATGTTCATATATATATATATATATATATATATATATATATATATATATATATATATATATATATATATATATATCGTATATACTAGATTTTTTAAGAAATGTTTTCGAAGTAACGTCACGTAGTTAAGAATTATTATCATTATTGGTAATTTTCTAGGAAAATGCGATATGAAAATACAAGGCAGAATATATTTTCTGTTTATCTCGGCGGTGGGGCTGGATCCAGCGAATGCATTCAGCGACCCCTATTCGCTTACGACGTCGCAGATCTCGGAGGCAGGGGAAGGAAAGCCCTCTCCCAGATTTCTTATGCTGGCGCGGCGTAAAATACGAAAGGCTGCTGCTCTAACAGCCAACTCCGCCGAAGGGGCGCGGCAGGATTTCTGCCCGATGCGCAGGGGGCGGGGGCGTTTCTCACAAAGACGACGACGGCAGTCGGCGCCGCAGCGAACAAAAAGAAACACAAGGGATGTGGCTCTTCGATGTATGCACGGTGGCCGCGGCAAAAGAAGCACTGGTGACGCCGCGGTGGACCCGGCGCTCGGAACAGAAAGGGGCTGGCAATGGGAAATGCATCATGATAGATGAGATGAGCGATATTTTCTTTGGGCGTCCGTGCGGTGTTTGGTTGTGAGTGGATGCCTTCTGGCACTGAAAGGCGTAAAAACGTGGACGAGGGCCGGCACTGCAGTAGGAAACGAGATAAACGAAACGATGAGTGAAATGGAATGGGTGATGATGGCAGGAGGTGAAAGGCGAGGGTAGGAGGCAAACGAGGAAGATCGTGAGGGATCAGACTGAAATGAAGAGGTAGGCTAGTAAGTTAGATGGGGCTTCAGACGTCACGAACACAATAAGAATGGATAGGAATAGAAAAAGGGGAAGTGGAGAACTGATAGAGGTAGTTGAGTTGTAAATTACAAATTGGTGAAGAATCATTGCACAACAGAAAAGCGGAAAAGTGTAGATATGTACTGATTCAAACTGAAATGATTTGAGAAAATGGAAAATAGTTCGGTCTAAAAATGAAAAGAGAAAGAAGGCGGTTGGAGAGAAACGAGGAGAGCCGATTGGAAGAAACAGCAGAGGTGACCGGAGCGGCGGAAAGGGGCTGCGGGGTCAGCATCCGCGAAAACAGAATAACTCTCGGTCCAGCGACGACGGAACTGGTGGACGATCGAACCGGAAGTGACGCGGGCATGTTTACGTCCGAGGGGTTCCGGCGCTGGCGGCGGCGGGCAGAGGCGCTGAGTCCAGCGTGGGCGCGCGATTTGCATGGGAACGCCCCGGCGGCCGGCCAGCGCCGCGCTTCCTGCCCGGATTACATCCCCTCTGCACCAAGAACCCCGCCGACCCGGCGCCACGCCCCACCCCTGCCTTCTACATTCCAATGGGAGAGTAGCCAGAGACAACGTTCATTTCTAAGTATTAATTTGGTGTATGAATTTTCCTGATACTTGTTCTTAGACATCAACTTGCCGCTCCGATTCCTCAGGTGCCCCTTTCGAAGAAAATTCATTGAAACGCGATGTAATGCATTACGTATTTTACAAGTCTTGAAACACATTTGTGTCGAACGGGCTGAAATAAAATACGAATTTTATTTGGAAATAAGACGTAATTAATTCGCAAGTTAATGATACAAGCCATTGTGCTCAATTTATTAAGATCACTGACGCATTTTCTTTCTAGATTTGTGCTGTATATTTTTTGTATTATTAGTTTTATTCATCTCATTATTCACAAAAATCTCAGTAGTGTCTCAAGCTTTGAATATACAGCAATATAAAAAAGTCAAATTTTACAGTTATCTTCTTATCATTTTACACAAAACCGAACTTGACATATAACAAAAATTTATTTCTGTCAGTAAAATAAGTGATTTTTGCTTCAACTAGCACAAAGGAGAGCACAAACAAATTCCAATCTCGTAGCTCATCTCAACAATTTCGGATGTGCAGAGTACTATCTGCGAGTGGATGCTGCTTGTGCTGGAGAGGTAATGAGAGACGTGTTCCCACGTTCGCCTTTTGCTGCTGCCGAGGCGACGGAGGCGCTGCACTGGGGTGGACAATGACAGCGCCCGAGGCGGCGGTGCAGATGCTCGTACGTGGGCGGGAGAGCGCACGGAGCAAGGCATCGTATCTCCGGGGCCATCGCGGCGGCCACCGGGCAGCGTGGGAGTGGCGCCGTATCGCAGCGCCATCTGGCGTTAGCGCTGGACGTGCGCGCCGCGCTGACCGATGCCCGGGGTTATCGCCGCGGGCCACCGCAGCGCTCTCTCATACGACGGCGCGCGCCCGCTGCCTGGCCCAGCGGGAAGCACTGGCGCACGGTACGGGTTGGTCGGACACACTACGTATTTATTTGAAACTTCTCTACTTGTATTTTAATATAAACTGCTTATGTGAAATGAAACCCCAAATAAATTTTACATATTTATTCTTTTTTCTCAAACGTCCACTCAAAACCACGGTATGGGCTGGTGAGACACACTACGTATGTATTTGAAACTTCTGTACTTGTATTTTAATATAAACTGCTTATGTGAAATGAAACCCCAAATAAATTTTACATATTTATTCTTTTTTCTCAAACGTCCACTCAAAACCACGGTATGGGCTGGTGAGACACACTACGTATGTATTTGAAACTTCTGTACTTGTATTTTAATATAAACTGCTTATGTGAAATGAAACCCCAAATAAATTTTACATATTTATTCTTTTTTCTCAAACGTCCACTCAAAACCACGGTATGGGCTGGTGAGACACACTACGTATGTATTTGAAACTTCTGTACTTGTATTTTAATATAAACTGCTTATGTGAAATGAAACCCCAAATAAATTTTACATATTTATTCTTTTTTCTCAAACGTCCACTCAAAACCACGGTAAGGGCTGGTGGGACACACTACGTATGTATTTGAAACTTCTCCACTTATATTTTAATATCCACAGCATATGTGAAATGAAACCCCAAATATATTTTAGACATTTGTTCATTTTTCTCAAACCTGAAAAAATATTTTGGTCACACCCATTATACGCATGTAAATTTTGCGAAATGAAACTCAAAACAAATTTTACAAATTTCTTGTTGTGTTACACTGAATAATTTATTTGTACATAGGTACTAGTCTGTCATTCGTATTCTCAAGTCGCAAAAACTTCCAAAATAAACATTAAAATTTAAGAACAAGACATTTATTAGCGGTTCTTAAAATCCGACAGTTTCACAAACGTAAAAATCAGCATAAAACACAGCAAAGAACTTCAAAAATCTCTATTATACGACCACTACCGAAGCAAATACACTGCCTCGTTTTACAGAGCAGCAGTAGCGTCTGCCGTGCATTTGCCCGGTCCAACAAAAGTATACATCCCTCAACACAAAAAGGGTGCATTTTTGGAGCGAACTTGAGAGCGCATTACTGAATCTTCCCACAAAAATTTCATTGTCGGAGCATAAAGCGCGCGTGATGAGTCACGAGCGCAGCAGCAGCAGGGCTGAGCTCGCGTGTGAGACGCCGCCCCAGGCGGGCGTCGGGGCGCGGCCCTAAAACTCCGAGAACGGCGTGTAAGGAAACAGTTGTTGATAGAACGGTGTAAATTTTATCACGCAATTCGCCGGCTGACGAGAATTCCTGCGTTGCCCAATCTCCAGCTCATTCGCTGCCATTGCCGTCACCACCAACATGTTTCTTCAAAAATTCTCCCATCCCCACCGATACACCACCTTCTGAGACACCTCATCGGGCATTGTAACACGATCAGCTTCCCCTCGTGTGCGTCACCTGCCGTGACTTCCTTTCCCGGCGCTACTGACACTATTTATGACACTAGGGTCATCACCGCCACTTCCCCTACATTCCTTTGGCCACGGAAGGGGCGGAGAAAAGAGATAGCGGCAGCGGAAGCGTGGAGTTTAACACGCGTTATAAAGAGCGTGAGCACGCACGCGCGTAGACCCCTAAGCAAGCCAGCCTCTCCTTCCTCCCCACGCCCGCCGCAGCACGCCGCGCCCGTAAAAAGACGCGGCCCGATCTTCCTTTTTTCTCGAGCCCTCGCTCTTCCCTCCCTAGTTTCCGGCACCGCCGCCGCGGGCGCTGTATCCGCGTCAGTAATTACCTCGCACGGGATCTATACGGCTCTCCTCGGCGGCCCTTTGTGGCTTCTTGAAAGGGCAAAAGGGCAAAGTACAAGGGTGTTAAAGAACAGGAAAGGAATCCTTACTAAAGCCAATTTATTTGATACCGGAGGGCTCTAACGGCGCCGACACATCCGGGGAGGGAGGACAGCGGGCCTGTGGTGGCGGCGTGGGGCGATGTAGGGCGGCGGGGGCGGGGCGGGGCGGTGCCGGCGACAAACTGCGCTGATTTGTGGAGAGCCCTCGGCCATTACAATCCCATAAATCCCCGCGTGCCGCCCCGGGGCGCCCCTGGTGGGCGCGGAGTGCGAGCGACCTCGTCGCCTAGCGCCCGCCGGGCGATAAGCCATTGGGCCTTTCGGCGCCAGGGCCAGCGCCAGCGCCGGATGGAGGTCGCCCGCGCCGAGGGACGCCTCTCCAGCATCCTAACTCACGGTGCGGAGTGGACAACGGAAGAAAACCGACTAGAGTGCCCTGAGCGGTAAGTGCCGATAAGGATTTGCTCGTTGGGGAAATGAAGGGAAGGGGTGATGGCGAAAAATGTTACCGATATTTGTATAAGAAACAAATGATTTAAAAAATTGTCATACGATATTAACGGCTGAGCAGTGCAAAGTTTTATGGTATGGCATTACGTGAAAACATATCGTATGGCATTAAATGAAAGAGAAGTAGAAGACAAATATTTTCATGAAATTTTACAATCTTTTAAAATATTTTTAAAATTTATGATACCCAAATACATTACGTTGCAGATTTTTCTATTTGTTTTTTATTACTACTTAGAAAATTTTTGCTAATTTATGCATGAAATACATGACCGTTGAATTATACTGCACCAGCCTTTCCTTGTTTGAGACATCCCTCTTAACATTCCACATTTTCTCCGCTTACTTTCATTCCGTACTTTTGAAATATCTATTTTTTAAACTACCATCAATCGCATTCCATATAAACATATCGGAAGAGCAATGGTGATAGGGGGGTATCATGAGTGACCGAATCGATTTGACGTAACCATCATACGAGTATTAAGCTCTCTTTAAAATTAGAGAAAAATAGGAAATAAATGTAATAAACTAAAATAAGAGGGAAACTAAAATAAACAAAATGAGAAATAACATGTCCTCCGATAACTAGATTTAAATGTCATTTCTTGAACACAACAAAGGAAGTAAAAATACAGCACGAGTAGCTGTCATGAGTCTTACCAAGCACTGCAACGCCATTTCTCCCCTGAACGTTACTCCGTTTCGCCTTAAGAGGGCACGTCGTGCTGCTGCCCCCAATCAGGTATCGCGCTCCGGAAAGTCTCGCGCCGCCGACGCTAATTCTCGAGTTTTTGCGACGCGCGTTCCGCCACGCCCCTTTTCCCTGCCCCGCCCCCTCCCGCTTTGGGTGCTCGCCCTCCGCTCCTCCGGTTCCCGGAATCCGCCCCGCCATAAAAAGCGCGACTACCTGATTGAGTCGGATTTCTGCAACGCTGTTCCCAGCGCAGCCCAAGTTTTTCTCCGCCGCCCCGCGCCAAACCCTCCGCTCGCGCGAAGCGATCTCGTAGGTAGTCGTGTTCGTTTCTGATTAACACTTAGCTGCCGGGCCGCGCCCAAAGAGCGGTACTACAGTCGCTACTCCAGCCACCCAGCTATCCGGACGAATGGTAGGGAGATTTTTGTAAAGTTCGCGAGAGTTTCGGCAGTTTGGCGAAACTGGAGGGCGTCGAGAAAAGCAGACGAATAAAAAGGCCGTCGGCGCGCGGTCGTTGGATCGTTTGTCCTTCGGCAGCGGCCTTGAGTGGCGCCCAGCGTAGGGCGCCTGGATCAAGCGGGTGCGCGCTGGAAGCAAGTCTCGTGATCACTTAGGAAGGGATTTTGGAAGACTCCAGTTAAATGGGGAAGCACGTAAAACTCTGTCTTCAATACATTGGTACTGGCAATAAAACTTTACGAAGTGGACGGTACCGTCTTTTTGAACAATAATCACTATCAGAGAGAAACTAGTATTTTCACAAAAAAAATTTTCAACTACACATAACTCTACTTGGGTTTCTGTAATCTGTCTGACGTCAGCTGATCATATGTTACGGTTTCGTCCAATCAGGAGCTGAAACGTCACTACAGTTACGTCACTGTGATAACGTTTTATCTCTCCATTGGATGACACCGTAACAGCTGATGAAGTGTCATCGGCCAGGTTAGAAAACCCCAAGTATAATGCACCAATATTACAAAGAGGAATCTTAGGAGATCTTTAAAGATACCCATGAATGAAGAATGGGATGAGTGGCAGCAAATTCAATTCATTGCATAATAAGAACGACGTTTAGAATCATATAAATGAAACGTTCGATAATTTAAAACGGAATCGAAACTTCAATTAATAAATATTTTATGACGTATCTCGCCTGAATGTCTATCAAAACTGACGATTATTACATTAAAAATATTCATTTTAACGCGGTTTCCGCTTTGAAAACTGCCATTTTACAATTTTCGAAAAAAATATTTACATTTTCCCATTAAACCAGGGTATTAAATTGCACTCGGGGCCAAGCGCCAAGGACCAAGGCAATCACAGCCGCTGGCCGGCGCGGGGGGGGGGTGTGTGGCGCGGAGCGTGGCGCCGTCGGGCGGGCGAGCGCCCCCGCGGGGCGAATCGCGCGGCCCTCGCTGCGCCACCGCGCCGTCGCGCCGGGAGGTGCGAGGCGCTTATTCCGCGCAATTTCACGCCAGGCCCTCTCAGGGGCGGCGGCGCCCGCCCCCGCCCCCGCGAGGGGCTGCTGCACCGTCACCTTCACCAGTCCCCCTCGCCTCACGAGCCACACTCTTCGCCACTAGCACCGGGAGCGGCGGCTCAGTGCATCGACTGATGTCTCTCTAGCGCCTCTGACCGGGAGGTCCGAGGTTTACGGCAGGATTTTCGACACTAGCTTGTCAGCTAGGTCGAATTCAGTCGCTGTCTGGAGGAGAATTCTGCCTGGGGCTCACCCCGCTAG
Organism: Teleogryllus occipitalis; assembly: GCA_011170035.1. Lineage (NCBI taxonomy): Eukaryota > Metazoa > Arthropoda > Insecta > Orthoptera > Gryllidae > Teleogryllus > Teleogryllus occipitalis. The sequence continues at coordinate 35,344 of BLKR01009806.1, read as the reverse complement.
GGTGAGATACCTGTAGGGTCTACTCTCTGCAAATTGAAGTGTAGATTGGCGCCAAATCTCACCATCCAGCGGGGGAGGATCATCGCAATTCTCACGACAAAACACTCACTACATCATCGGCAACAATCACCACAGCCGTTGACGTGCCCGGAAACATGAATCAGTCAATCTTGACTAGATATCACAAAAGTTACTTCATAACCATTGACTCCTGCTAAAAGTTCGTAATCTCAATGGCACCGTTTCATAAATAATGAAATAACAGTTTTCGTTTTATGCTAAATATATTGATTACAACAAACTTCAAATCCATTGCCTCAAATTATTGTTCTGGCACCGCTCTCTTAAGCGTATTGCAATCTTTACCACAAGAAATGTGTTCGAATGCCACCGTCATCTACTCGGCCGCTAGCGCTTCTATTGGCTCACAGCTACTGGCACCTGCACCAGTTCCGCGCCCCTTGTCAACGTTGCCGGCTCCGTCACCACTCGCACCTCCGCCGCACTCACCTCGTCGCCCGGCGCCGCGCGGCGTGGCGTGGCGTGGCGGCGCCTCGCCGAGTTTAGGGGCAGTAAAAGCCGATCAGCGGTGTTAAGCGGCGGCGGCGGCGGCGCCGGCGGGGGGAGCGGCGCTCGGGGGACGGGCCGACCATGAATAGCAAAACAGCGGCGCGGCGCGGCGTGGGCGTGGGCGTGGGCGGGGTGAGCCGCCGTGGCACCTCGCGAGCTACCTGCTCATCCCTCCCAGCGCCGTCGCGCCGCGCGTTCCCTCGCGCCGCCGGATTCCGCACGCGTCGGCGCGTCACGTGTCACCCGCAGGCAGGCGGACGCGCCAGGCGCGGGAGGCACGCGCCGGGGGCCGCGCCGCGCCGGAGGCGCTCGGAATGGCGAGGCACGTCGACAAAAACAGACTTCTTCCGTTGGGTGGTTGGTGATTCCGGGCGCGCCAACAGCTTAGGTCGTTAGTCCCGTAAGTGTGATGCATGTTTTACCTCGGATGATGGAGGTGATCTTCCCCCGCTGGATGGCGAGATCCGGCGCCGACTTATCGTCGGCTAGCGGGGTTTCCCCGTAACCAGAACTCTCCCACGAGCGGGGCACCGCCCCAGCCGGGACAAACTCTAAGCTCCCGACCTGGTCTTCCAGAATATGCGGTAGTGTAGTGTATGTTAGTGTAAGTGTCTGTGTATAAGGGGTGAGAATACAAGGAAGAGGAAGGAAAGATCGCTCGTGCTCCGCATCCCGTTTGTTAGGGTACTGTTTCGGGATTCGCCTGGTGTTAAGGTGAGAAACCATGAAAACTACCGATCAGAGCAGCCGACCGCTATAATTCTCCTCCAGACAGCGAGTGAATTCGACCTAGCTCAAAAGCTAGTGTCGTAAATCCTGCCGCCGTCAGGACTCGAACCTAGGACCTCCCGATCAGAGGCGCTGCAGTGACATCAGTTGATGCACTGAGCTACTCTAAAAGTGTTCAAATGAGATTGTTTGTCCAAAAGTGCGCACGGGACTCTGATTCACTGCAGTAAGTTCTTTTGGTCGTAATACTAGAAAAGACATTCCTCAAAAGGTAAAGTTGGCAGACTGAATGATTTACGACTGATGGTAAATCTCAGCCATTTCACACGCTATGACTAACTTTGGATGGTACACAAAAACCAAATTCATTAATGCATTGGAGGAAGACATTTTTTTATGGCAATATAAGTAGCATATCGTGTAGATTCAACATTTACATTGTTCAAAGTATGCGTGTATGTTCAAAACACAACGGAAGAATAGAAAGATCGCTAAAGATGATTATGGGCTCTAGTACAGCATGGCCATTGTACGACAAGAACTTGCTAGAGGAGAGACTCATTGCAAGCATCACGGCTAATGACGAGGGCGAGGGTGCGGGAGAGGAGAGGCGGTCTGGGGACAGGGAGAGGAAGGTGCCAAGAGGGGAGCCCCGCAATGCGGAAAGCGCCGAGATGACGGCCGGGGCGGGGCGGGGCGCGGAGGCAGCCGCGTGAAAGGGATGTGCCGTTTACAGTCTGAGACACCGCGGTGGCAGCACGCAGCGATGCAAGGGATGCGTCAGCAAGATTAGCCATTCCGCACGGCGGGGAAATGGAAGACACGGCCGCTGACGACGGTTGGCAGAACACGACGTCCCTCACAAAAGCAATAAACAAAATTAACTAATCACATAAAAAATCTTGTCCGTTTAGAAGTTACATGCTCGTTACAAGTAAAATGTGAGAATTATATTGCAAAATGTATAAATTGTCTACAATATTATATTCGTGGCTTGAAATAATGAATTGTTATAAAATAAATAATGAAAATGCAATGTTAAAAATATTACAGGATTTCACATATCCAACTTAAATTAATCAGAAAAGAATCTCACTATTGTACTCCGAACCTTTTATATTCTTTAAAAGAAATCGCATCGACGACAGATACATTCATTGAATACGTCGAAATTTTTATTCAGTCATCAAAGCAGTAATTCCACATTGCTTTGCAAATTTTAACGTGTTGATGGAGTATCAGGTCGTTCATGAAAATTTCACTCCTCTTCCCAGCCCCTGCCTTAGGCTGAAATGCAACCCGCGTAACGCGCTTGCTCCAAACGAACAGCGCCGCCCAACGGAAGCGCTTACGAATGATATCCGCGATGTGAAACGATACATGACCCGTACATCTGTGGACGAACGCGCGGGATGATGAATTCGTCCGCAACTTTCCGAGGACGAGCTGTTGCAGTGCGTCTGTTGACCTCTCGCTCGCCAGGAGCTACTGTTTCTGTCTAAAGAAGCCATGGCAATGCGTACACTTAAGGATTCGCGCGATGGTAGACTCTACAGCTCGCTATCAACGTCAAACGTTCCTGCTTGCACGGATTTAGTTGACGGTATATCTAATTCCCTGCTTTAGGATCAATTTCGTTTTAATGTACTTAGTACACAAATCAAGAACGGATTTTCGGACTTTTGAAAGGAAATAAAGCCTTGTACTCGCTGGCACAGTATGATTTTAGTAGCTCTGATGAGCACAGTTTCAACTGCGATAAATATACCTTTGAAAAGCTGTCGCAAAATGTTGTTAAGTATGTATTTTATTTCTTATTGAAAAATCATTAAAAATGTAGGAAATATATGAATGAACAATTTCTTTATTTTTCCACTTTTGCGTTTGAAATAATAATGAAAGTAATTATGAATATTCTCACTCTACGAAATGAATACTCTTCCAAATGAAATAACTCATAATTACCGACTGTTCCCGATTATTATTTCATCGACAGACTATGTCCAAAAAATTCTTCAAATGTGTTTTTTTTTGATATACTAAGTCATTTGTTAACGACTATAAGATTGAAGTATTGAGGGTCTTGAGAAGCGACAGCAAATTTTCCCCGCAGTTTCGAATTCGCTGAAGAGAAGAATAGACTGCCACTGCTTGTGCACAAGTGCTTATGCGCTTGGAATCGGACACAATGTGAGAATGGAACGACGTGTGATGATAAATAAGTGTGCCAGAAACATGTCGGAAACATTTGAGATCTTGAAACGGGTTCATCTCAGTCACCAGTGTACGAGTGGTTTAGCGGAGTAAGGGAGGGATGATAATCGTTATCGCGATGCCCAAAGATGTCAATGTCCTCTTATTTCAACCATGGATAAAAATGTTCAACAAGTCCTTCTTCAAGACAGACACCAAATATATCAGATGAGAGCAGAGAAGTTGGACATTAAAAAACAAAAAAAGTTCACACAATTTGTGCCTAGCTATCCACCGATGCCCCGACTGATTTCCGCTGCACGATAATGCCCAGCCCAAGCATCGAGGATTGTCAGACAGATTTGAGGCAAAAATCGCCTAACTCGACCACTTTCTCCCTGTTCACATAATCAGTCACCAGCAGACTTTTTCTGATCCCCAAGTTAATGGCATCAATGAAAAGAAATTCACAATGCAGAGACAGACCTCTTAAAAACGTATTTAAAAGTATTGAAAGAGGAGGGGACCATATACAAATTTAAAACAACAAAAAGAAATCATTATGTAAAATCGATATTTATTAATACATTTCTAAAATTTCTGTACTTAATGTGTATTGTTGATGAAATATTTCGCAGAAAGTATCTATTTCCTTTAAGAACATGTATACATTTCTGTACAAATATGTATTTTATCTTCATCGCACGCAAAAGCTAATGTTGAGTCCAAGCGCTAACGAGAACTTACGCACATTTTTCCACTTAGTACTTCCGAGTGAAAATGAAACTCGGAAGTCATTATGGAGATAGCGTGTGAAGTTATAAATTACTCCCGCACAAGCAAACGAGAAAATTAATTACTAGATGTAAATGATTCAGACAGAGGTTGTTAACAGTGTAATTACGTATCACGCATATGCATGCATCTCAGCAGAGAAGGGTGCAAGTGTTTCACTACTACAACCAGCGCATTTTTGGTTGCTAGTTTTGCAAAACCAAACAGTGAACCAGGGCTTGTTACTCCACGTCACGTACGTGCATAAACATGGATGTAATCATACAAATGTTCTTTTTGACCGCCCAGATTTCGAGAGAGAAAATAATGTTAAAAAAAGAATTCAGCCTGAGTTAGTTATGCTAAAATCAAGGTACGTCAGTTAATTAAGAAAATATGTATAGAGATAGATATAATGCATATTAATTTGAGAATAATTTTTAACAAACTATCAAGAAAATAACAGTCTCATTAAGCCTATTGAAGATTCCTCTATGAAACCTGATCTCCTACGCTACCCAAGCAGCGCAAACTCAAGAAAACTTAGTCCGATGCCCCGATGCAGACGAAATCTCGTCTTACACGAGAAGAAAAGCCGAGCAAGGCTACCTCCTCGTGAGGGAAGGCGCTGACGAGTCTCACAACGGAAGCGCCGTCGGCAACTTTGCGCGCGTTCGCAAGCAGGCGGGCGGGCGGGCGCGTTACGCAAGCAGGGGACTCGCCCACGGCGGAAACAAAAGGATACTTCGAAGAAGCCCGGCGTTGGTGATGGAACTCGCGAAGATGGCGGCGGTGGGAGTGCGGGTGGTAGTGATGGCGGTGGCGGTGGTGGTGGCGGCGGATGGGGTGATGGCGGTACCAGTGGTAGCGGCATAAGGCGGTGGTGGTGGTGATGGTGGGAGGCAGTGATGGTGGCAGTGATGGTAATGGCAGTGGTGGTGGCGGTGGCGGAGGGTGTGATGGCGGTGGCAGTGGCGGTGGCATAAGGCGGTGGAGGTGATGGAGGGGCAGTGATGGTGGCAGTGGCAGTGGCGGTAGCGGTGACGGTGACGGTGACGGCGGCGATGGCGGTGGCGGTGGCGGTGGCGGTGGCGGTGGCGGTGGCGGTGGCGGTGGCGGTGGCGGTGGCGGTGGCGGTGGCGGTGGCGGTGGCGGTGGCGGTGGCGGTGGCGGTGGTGGTGGTGGCGATGGCGGTGGTAATGGCGGTGGCGGTGGCGGTGGCGGTGGCGGTGGCGGTGGCGGTGGCGGTGGCGGTGGCGGTGGCGTTGGCGGTGGCGGTGGCGGTGGCGGTGGCGGTGGCGGTGGCGGTGGCGGTGGCGGTGGCGGTGGCGGTGCCGGTGGTGGTGGCGGCGGAGGTGGTGGTGGTCGTGGTGGCAGGGCTGACGACGGTGACGGCTGCTCCGGAGTGTCCGTCGAAGGAGATACGAACGCCCTCCTGTGCCGCCGCCTCCGCCGTAATAAGCGCCCGAGGACGAAAGACGCGACTTGCGCCGCGCGCGAGGGGTGGGCGGCGGCTTTTGTGCGCGGCGCGTATCGCCAGCGCCGCTGAGCTGCCGGGGCTGCGCGGATTCGCCCAAGGCACCGCCGCCACTCGGCGCGGCGCGGCGCGCGGCCCCACCCACGCGCTCAGCGCCAACTTATACTTCCACCCGCGTCCAATTACTCATGTCTCGCATTATGCTGATGGCGGCGGGCGGCAACATTCGAGGCGCGAGGCTGACGGAAAGAGGGCTATAATGCCACCCGCTGGCGTGGTGAGACGAGACGAGGTATATGATATGACACGAAGGATTTGGCCGGGGTAAAAAGTGGGTGAAGAGGGTTGTCGAGTGAGGAAATAGCACTCTCGCACGTGAGTAGTGGATCATCCGAGGTGAAGAGATGACAGGTAGGACATGGTGAAATCAATATGTCACGAAATGAAGAAACAATAGGAGATAGATGGTAAAACGGATACGACGGGAAAGATATGGGATAAAGAGAAGGGAGAATATAGATCTATATTTAGTCGAGGCATGTTCAATTCTCAAAGCAGCAGGTGAAATGAGGGTAGTGACGTGACGTGAAGTGGAAGGCAATAAGGCGTGTTGAGTCAAGAGAAGACACTAAGGGACACAGGGAAACAAATGATTGTCTGTTGAAGCTCTATCAGTACAAGGGTACTAGGAGGATAGTTTTGAAGAAGAATTAAGTAACAGTGGTACAATTTGTAAATTTGGAGAAGTGTGGAATGAAACGTAATAATTCCGTCTGTAATCAACTCAAGTAAACTGAATAGGAGAAAGACTCAGTGAAGTTGAATAAGAGAAACAACATTCTGGCTAGATGGAAAGTAAAGACTAATACGAAAAAGAAAGATAAAACGGGAACAATCAGAAAAAGAAGTATTGACGATGCCTACTAGGTGAGAGGTCAGACGTGTGGAATCCACCCAACCCACTGTGTAAAGCGCGACGAGGGTCAAAAGAGGGGTCGAAACAAGCGAGACGAGCTGCAGGCGTCGGGGGCGTGGCAGGGGCGAGGGGGGCGTGGCGGCGCGGAAGCGCGCGGGCGGCGACTCGGATGGCGGGCGGCGGCGTTGTTATTACTGCGCACATCCACACAGACGCCTGCTTCCCCCTCCCCCTCCCCGCTTCCCCCTGCTCCACCCTGCCCCGCCTCCCCGCCAACTCCGCTCCGCCCCGTCATCACACCACCCCGCTCCGGCCCGCGCCCCCCACGCCCCCCGCCCCGCCTCCGCTCCACTCGCGCTGTCGGCGGAAGCGTGGGCGGGGAGGGGCGTGGCGGGGAAGAAGGAGAAAATACTTGCCGAGAAACTTCTTTAATACGCGCGACGCGCAGCAAAGGCTCGCCGCCGCCGCCAAGAGGGAGCGTCGAGGCTCGAGTTTCCTCTGCGCGGCGAAGCCACCGCCGCCGTCGCAAGTTGCGCCGGAATACCTGATTAGCCCGCGCACACAGGCGCTGCACGCGGCGGCAAAGCGCGGCTCCGCGCCACGCGGCTTTTTCGCCGCCAGCTCAGCAGTCAAAGAGGAACTGCGCAAGAAACCCGCGCGAGGAGCCACGAAACGACAAGGATATATATCGTTTATTCTTTGCCTAATGTGCGAGAGAAGTGGTTCGTTGATAGTGACATGCAGCAATTTGTTTCATTTCGTAAAGATATATAGGCGCTAAATTACGCGAAAAGCTGTTAGTTTACAGGATGTGAAAGAAATGTATACTACTTGACATCTACATACTTTCTGGTACATTTTCGATCTTATTTATGTAACTTATTCGAGAATCTCACTAGACTAAAAAACCTTCTTACGATAATTAGTTATTACGTATGTATATTAACTGTGTGCTAGAGATTATACTATTAATAGCAATAATGATAATAATATTATATTAATAATAATAATAATTATTATTATTATTATTACTGTTATTATTATTATTATTATTATTATTATTATTATTATTATTATTATTATTATTATTATAATTATAACACGCGAGTGAATTAGGTTGCCATGTTTATCTTTTAATTAATATAGCCGGTGAAGGGGGTATTATATACTAAAAATCTTATAATTTCTCAGAAAGAGAAACATTAAGAGACCTGTATTGAAAGACACTTGCACAGATATCTTCGTTTTATTTAGAAAATGTTAATCAACCGCCTCGAAAGAAATGTTAAGATATTTTGTTATTGTTTAAATTGTTGCAATTAATTCTTCTTATTATTATTAATAATAACCATAATAATAGTAATATGTAAAACCTAAAATTTATTAATGTTTTTTTCACGTTTGTTTCAAACAAACTTTTTACGTATGCAATTTTAATTGCAGATATTTATTAAAGTTTATAGATCCAAGAAGTTTCAAAAATAAAAACCAAATAAATTGATTTTTAAGACATTAAGGCGCGTGAAACCAAATCACGGAACAGGAGGTTTTAAAAATCTGCTCTACAAGTGTTTACCCATATCAGTCACGGAAGAACTTAGATCTGTTCGGTGTCGACAACCGTGACGCAAATCTGCCCTGAAGGCTGTCGGGGTGTGACAGATGCTGCGGTTGAGAATGTCACGCAGTTCATCCGTCATTCCCACCCTTCTCCGTGTCCTCCAAGCGATTCTCCGGCTTTGGGTAATTTTAGACAGTTTTTTTGTCGTAGTAAGATCTCCCAAATTGTAATGCAATGCACGTTATACGCAGAAAAAACTTTATATTATTCACCCTCAAAGTGCACATTCAAAGAATTAATTTATTTTAAGCAATAATAATGCTGATGGATGGCAGAAAAAGGGTGGCTCTTAAGGGAGGAAGCACTTCCATCCCCTCTTCGTCACGCAAAAGGGGAGAATCCGGCGTACAGAAAACGGAAGTCTTGCTGACGTGGCGAGAGACAATATGGACGCCCCGTTTCCGGTCAAGCAAAGTCGCTCTGACAATTCGCTCTTTCTCTCTCACCCCTTTTCAAATCCACCCCAGCGCCCCGCCCGGCGCCTTCCCTCGCGCCCCTTGACGAAAACTCTTTCGGGGAGGCGGCGCGCTCCGCGGGACTGTATCGGCGGGGGCCTTTTGAGGCCATTGTGACGCTCGGCGGGGAGGCAGACGGATAACTTGCGGGCGGTTGGCAGCCCTGCGTGACGTCACACGCCAGTGACTTCATCTTGTTGTAGGGATGTCATCCGTCACAGAGCGAACCCTTGCCTCTCTATAGCCCTTCGTCCTAACAAAGTTGCCGCGTCCCGCCTCGTCCCCTTCCAAGCCACCTCCGCCAGCGCCACCGTCGCGTCGCCGCCGCCGCCGCTGCCGCCCTCTCGCTGGGCCATATCGAGATGGAACGTCATTTCTGGCGGGAGCTGCTGCCGCTACTTACAACCTCGTTTCGGAGCGTGACGAATTCGCTAACGAAACGTCGGTCGAGGGGATTCCCCGGCGACGGAAAGAACGTCGCGCGGAGTTCCCGCGGCGGGGGCGCTGAGAATGTGGAGCAGGGGCAACGAACCCTGACCCTGGAGATGGGAAAGATGATGGAGTTAATTTCCTTTGCGCGGGCGCGCCGAGCCAAACAGAGCGCATCTTGCAGTAACGAAGTCGCGTGCCTCCGCGCCCTTCCACGCACGTGCGGGCGCGCACGCGTGCTTCATAGGGTCTCGACAGAGTGCGCTTCATTTCGGCTGTTGGTTGAAGCCTTACAGTTCTTTGTTCGAGTAAAAAAACGCTTCTATGGCGTAGATTCGCTATACAATTTCAATCTCTCCAAATATTCTGATGACTGAAATATTGAATGGAAGAATAAATTATTAAACAAAGATATTTGCACAGTATAATTGTTTATTTAAATGTGTATAATTTTATATCAGTATTAGGCTTTATCAAGACATGTATTGTGAAAATAATTAAGGACATTGTGTGTGTAACGTATTTTAATTATCATTATTTTTCCTAGACGTTCCTCGAATGTTTATGACGAATGATAGTTACAGATCAAAACGAAATCTTTTATTTAATCCAGATAACCAATTTTTTTCAAGAACGAAAGACGTTATATCGCTTTAACTATGTGTAATAAGTGTAAAATTACTGAACTCTAGTTATCCTTGAGAACACCAGAACATGACATCTAATCTGAAATTGAGGCCACGTTCTCACGTAACTCCCAATCAGGTGAAAAAACAAAATGTCGATTACACGCCCTGGCGATACCAAGGACGGCGATCGCCCAAACAATTTCCGCTCAATCGAGCCGAGGCCGAGCGCGGGGCGCGTCTAATTGGCTGCGGCCGGGGCGCTCGCTAATGAACAGCCGTTCCGCGCGGCGGGCGGGGCGCCTTCTCAAAGCGATAAAACAGCGCGCCCTTTCGGCCGGTCGCGAAACTACGCCTGATGGAATAATAATAATCAACGGGTCGGGGCGACTCCTGCGGGTTGAGCGAGAGTGGCGCCCTCATCCCACCCGCATCCACTTCGCTTCTGCCACCAGAGCTACCCTTTTGTGCGGTGGCCGCGGCCGGAACTAAAAGTCTGAGATTCAATTTGCGGGTCTCAAAAATTAAGAAGTAGCGAGCGGTGGTGGCAGGTCGGTTGCCGCGACGCTCTACCAGGCGCCCGACGGGTCTTTGACGGCGCACCTCGTGCCTCTTTCGCCGCCGACGCGTCCACCGCGACGTTGAGTGTTCTCTTTCAGGGTCCTCCGCCCCCCCCCCGCCAGCCATGGCGCGTCTAATCCTTTCAAGTGCGCTACGAATTGCCTATTAGGCCTCTTGACCGGCACGCCGAAACACACGGGGAGACAGTAGTAGGTGGAGCTTTAAATGGCTGCAGGCTGACCTTTCGCGTGGTGAGCGCGCCCTACCGGCTGCCCTCTGCGGCGCCGCTGCCCTTGGCCGCGCGACGAGGAGGCGCAGCGCGCGGCGGTGAACCTGGACGGAGAGGGCGAAAGGGCGGGAGGGAGAAGGGCGGGCGGTGGCTACGCAGCCGCGACTACCGCCACCTCCGGCCCCGCCGCCGCTGCCGCCTCCACGGCCCACAGTGAAGGCTTGCGTTGAATAGAGGTTCATCAGACAAGATTATGCTATAACGCAGGGCCGCGGCCGGGGAAGGTACGGCGGCGCGGGGCGGGAGGGGCGAGGGGCCGCAGGGCTCCGGTGCGGTGCGGGTGGCGGCGGCGGCGGCGGACGGAGGAGCGAGGGCTGAAGGGAAGAGGGAGGGACATCAGAAGGCTAAGGTCTGAGCGTCAGCCCAATCCTGTTAGCGGGGCCGCCGCCCGTCTACGCCCACGCGCCACTGATAATTATGTGGGCACCCGGGCGGCGAGCGGGCGGGCGGGCGGGCGGATGGATGGCGGGCGCCGTGTGTGCGAGGGCCTGGGCGCTGGCTACACAAGGAACCGCATAGAGGCTGATGACGATGAGAAGGGAGAAGCGGGTGGAGGAAGCCATACTATATTCACAACGCGATATTGATAGGTAAATGTGGATCAATGTTGCTTTTGAAGATTGCTTTTTTAAAAGGAATGATTTTTTTAATTTATAAAAAACTAAGACATCACGTAGAATTACATTTGAAAATAAAGATTGTTTCCACAAAACTTTAAATATATCTAATAATAATGTGACAATAACAAATATGCGTTCTTTAGGCAGATATACAATTGGATTTTGTACTTTTGAGAAGAACAATGGTTTCAGAAACTACGGAAAAGGAAATACATTGAAGTGAAACAGACACACAACTTTACAATCTTAAAACAAAAGACGAGATATTTTCAGAAAAAAAATAGATGGAAAAAAATCTTTTAAATATCTGCGATATGATTTGAGGCATTGTTAGCATATATCGCTAAATTTGGAAACGCGTTAAACTTAATGAAATTTACATAAAGTTGCTCTAAAGTATTAAATAATTAAATCCCTCTTCATCAATAATTTTCAGTGCAAATGGCAAGTTTCATATGAGTACAGATATCATGACAGTGCACGTGATTCTTCATAGAGAAGTTTATGACGAATACGAATCGGAGATTGAAGGATTTTAAACTATATTGACAGATGTATAGAAAGTCAAACAAATCCGATTACTTGTAAATACAATGCAGAACAAAGTTTTTGCTGCGAGAGAAAAGCAGAGCGACCGCAACAGAGGAGAGCACGAACAAGGCTGCGCACCTGCACGGGAGAGAAGGCGGTTCACTGATGGCCTCCCTGCCTGCGGACTGCGGTGGAGGCACTGCTCTCGGGGCCTGTAAATCCACCCCCGCCGCCGACTCCTCAAATCCACTCCCCGCTGCAAATGAACCCGCGTGGAAGGGCGAGGGCGACCGAGGCAGCTTCACGCCGCCCCGCGGTGACGTCACCCCCATCGTCCCCGCCGCAACCCTTCCGTCTCCCGCCGCTCCACTCCCTCCCCAACGTCGTTCTGCAGCCGAGCCACCATCCCCGGTACCTTCCTTCCAAATCACACCCACCCTCACAACACGTCAGCCACCTCCACTGCCCTCTCTGCTTCTGCCGTCTCCACCCTCGTTGTCACCCCCCTCCCTGACTGCCGTCCCCACCTGCACCCGGCCGCCTCGCGATGCGACCGCGGCGCGTCGCCGGGCCGAGGGCTCAGATTTTGGGCAGTGCTGGCTGGTGCGGCGTCGGCGCTGGAATTAAGCGAGGGCGTCGGCAGTTGCATGGGGCGGTGAAGGCCTCAGAAGAGCGGCCGGCGGAGGAGGAGCGAAGCAGCGGAGAGGCTCGCGAGGGGCAGATAATTGAGGCTGAGGACCGGGCGGGCACGTCCGCACGGAGGTGGAGCGGCGGCGGGGGCGGGGGCGGGGGCGGGGGCGGCGGCAAGGAGCGGGAATAAGTAAATGAGCGCCCTGCCACCGCCGGTCAGCGCCTCGGGCTGTGCGGACGCCCCTAGTTAGCGCGTGCGAGCAGGGGCTAGCGTGCGAGGCGCTCGTCTTCCGCGTGAGATTAGAGCGCCACGCCCACCGCGGGGGATGCGTCTCAGAAAAGGCTGCTGGAGCAGGGGTTGCGCGGCTGCAGAAAGAGCGAAGCGGGCGGCCATGAGATAGAGAGGAATTTGGAGGCTGCAATGACACGAGACGCGTTAGCATTGAGGGAGAATATTGTGCTCGAAGGGAAATGAAGCGGAGAAACAGAATGACAGAAGATTCAGTGTTGCGTGTGAAAAACAGTTGCAGAATGTATTTAATAATGGAAAAAATAATTTTGCAATGAGCAACAGAGAATATATCTGCAATACTAATAATATTGGATATGAAAAAATTGGCCATTAATAGAAGTAGTAGTAATTGAATTTATGATTATTTTTACATCAAACACACAATACATAATAATATCGATGGAAGATATTTAATTATTATATTAATTTAAAATGGTTGTGATGTACACGACGTTTACGACATTAACCTGATACATTCCATGGGATATTTTTCTAAAAATGAAATAATGGCGACAATCCAGATGTTTATTATAGGCCCTATATTTTGAGAGAATAACACCGTATTTACACGCAAACAAACTTCATTCACATCACTTTTAAATACAGCAGCCATTGATACACACTATTAGTTTGTTGATTAAAGGACATAACACCCTTAATTTCAAATAACTGGACCTGATAAACGTTCGAAGTGTCCAATACGCAATGAAATCGTTTCCAGACTCACTGCTCGCGTTAAGGCGCACCACGACACTTTAACTCAACACTTGGTAGCGCCGGCTGCTTCCTATTCGCTTTATGAAGCTCCTGGCGCGCGGGCGCGCGGCGGCAGGGACGTCACCTCTGATCCGGCGGCCCGGGGCGCTGGCCCGCCGCCTCCAACGCCCCGCCCCCGGGGGACGCCCCGAGTAATTGGATCGCTGGACGGCGGCCAAGCGGGCGAGGCGGCGGCGCCTGCAGCGGAGCCGCCCCCGACATCGCTCGACAATCAATTAGAAGCCCGTAACTCTTCGGCCCCGCGTCTTGGGTGCCCGGAAGCAGCGCGGGTCACACGCGGGCGCGGCTGGGCACAACGCGCCGCTCCAAATGGAGAAGGTCGCGGCCTGCGCGCGTCGAGACCCTGGGCGAAGGGATAAGGGGAATTTTTTTCTTTTCTTTTTTTTGTTATTTAAGGTCGCATCAACATCTAGGTCATTTGCGACAACTATTGGAGTTCACGTAATGGGAACTGTGATGAAACGATATGGTGATGATAAGGGATGAAAGGACGAACACAAATACAACCATGTCCGAGACTGGTCTCGAACCCGCGACCTTTCGGTCCAAGATCACTACTGCGACACTACTGCCTTAGCGATCTCGACCATCGTATCGGCTCATCCACCTTTTGTTTTACCTCAAAGCGCATTCTAAATGTTCCCAAGAAAATAGTAGAAGATAATTCAGAGTTTAAAACATTACATTAGTAATAGAAGTTAACCAATACCTTATTCGGCGGGGAAGTATTCCGGAAGAATTGGAGAAATGTACAGCACGAGTTAAAAATTGAAGAAAATACTTCATGAAAGTACGTAAAACAGCCTTTGACATTAATTTCGGAGATGGCAATCATTGCACTTTCATAATTATATCTTAATACTATTGAATCAAAACGCTCATGAAATGAGCTCATGAAGTTAAGACCAATAGTGTTTAAGAGAGCATACGGTATAAAAAAATCAGAGCAAGGATTCACAAAAAAATTATGAGATTTCTTTACCGACTTTAATTATCACTTCCTCATTAGTGCCCAATCTTAAGCTGCGATTTATCGATCTTACGAGGCTGTATGTATCAATCCGTGCATCAATATGCAATAATGTGCACTTTTCCATTGTCTCGTTGAAACAGTTGTTAACTGAAGGAAACGGCGAAAAGATTTGGTGATGCGTCTCAGAAAGAAATAGGCAATATTATTCGACAATGTTAGTTTCAAACATTTTGTGAGTACAGAAGCTATCTATATATTAGAAAAACATACACCAATTCAAGAAATTGCAAACATTTTGAAGTAAATGAAACAAACTTATATTTTTCGTGTTTTTGTTACGTGTTTTTATATTTATTCAGATCTGTACTGTAATAATCCTTACTTGTAGAGTATAAACAAGCAGATATTGTATTCATCATATACAACATAACTTCCTTGATTTGAAGATTGCAGACGGCCTTGCATAAGTGTCCAGAAAATGGAGGTTGAAGTACATTGTAATTGAAATAATTGAAAATACGTAAAAATACCAGATTAACTTACATAACGAGTATTAATGAAACTGGTTTTCATATTAAAATTTCATTCGTGACATAGTCCCATTAAATTCCGCTCGTGCTTTGAAAATTTTCGGATACATCCCTTCGTCGCTTCTCAACTCCAGGAGTTATCGATCATTTCCATCGCACTTCTGGAACTACCTATGGTAATTATTTAACAATGTAAAATAATTTCAAGTCAGAAATGAGCTTACTTTAATTCATTTTTCATTTTATTATTTATGACAAGTTAGTCTTTGACAACACTGTCAGAAACTATCCGAGAAATGAAGTATTAAAACACATTTTATTTATTCTAGACATAAAAACCGAACATTGCAGAGCAAAATTCAAGTGAAAATATTGTATTTTTTACATTGCTTTGGTTGAAATAATTTCTTTTCAACGAGCATTTTATTTAGCATCATGGATTCAGCACATTATACAAATCATTTGCCCGAAACGGAGGAAATATATTATACTAACACGTCATATTGTTCACCACGAAGTGATTGCATGAAGAAATTTTCAAAAACCGTTTTCAAAAGAGTGTAAATGTCTTTGTGGCACTTGGGAGGCCTATGGAAGACGAAGGACGTGCAGGCACTCGGGGGTGGCTTCAGCGTCCCTTTGCCGCCTGCGAGCGGGCGATCGGCGCGGGCGACGTGGGCGGCTGTGGGAGCGGGCAGGTGGCCGGGGCGGGGAGGCCCTTGGGAGCCCGCCCGCCCTCCCGCCCGAGGGTTGATCTAAAATTTAACGACCCCGCGACGGACCCTCGGCGGAGCGCGCGCCGCGCCGCGCCGCGCGTCTTGAGGGAGCCGCGAGGAGGGGCGGCGTCTTGCGGCCCCGCCCCCTCGCCCGGGCCGGCCCTCGGGCAGCGCGCCGCCCGCGCGCCCCAGACACTCGGCGCGGACCTCGCTCAGGACGTCTGCAGGGAGAGACGTAGTCACTCGGACCTTGGATCTTCTGATTGTGGTTGATTGATTGGCAGATTGATTATGTGATTGATTACTGCGCGTCTCGAGTGCGTTGACCACTGTGACCGTTATTCCAGTAAGTGTAGTTCACGATGTTTCCAAAAGGTGGAGGTGTTCCACCATGCTAGAAAGTGAGATCCGGCCCCGACCTATATCTCAGCGTACGGGGTATCACCAGGCAGGACAAACTTTAAGGTCACGAGAGGTGCCTTAGCATCAGTGGTAGAGTAAAGAAAGAGGAAGAGAGAAAGACAGCTGCCGTGCGGTTCACGGTCCGTTTGTTAAGCTTTCCAGCATTCACCTGATATTGATCGGAGAAACAAAGAAGAAACTACCAATCAGATAAGGCTTTTGATAGTAGTGCAGGACACAGTGCGGATACCACAAAACATCCACTGTCGAACACTTGATAATTACTTCATTTTTCATTACTTTTATAATTGAAATATACTGATTTTTTAATCAACCTGGCTTATATTTGTGAAACAAAATATGAAATCGAATTTCTCCTAAAAATTAATTTTTGTGCATGGCCATTCATCTTTGTTAAATTATCATATCTGAGAGGAAGTTCGTTCACTTACTGTTTTGAATTTTAATTCATATTTTGTTCAAATTTGTGTTATATCTGTTAATATATCTACATTCATTAGCCAGATCTCTTTTTCCTTTTCATGAGTATGTTTTACTTTTATGATTGAGGGCCACTTTTGTGTCCATTTTCTTTCATTTTGTCCTATTTCATCGTCCGGTCTTCATTAAACTCCTGCACCGTGACGGTCCATACCTCCCACTCTCCGGTCACATCCACTCTACTCAACAATGAGTGCCTCCCGACGGCGTCCCCTCCCTGTGGGTGACCCTCTTCCTTGAGAAGCCGCGGGCGGGGCGCGGGGAGCGTGGCGCGAGGGGTGCTGGCTATCGGCGGACCGTTCCTCACCATTAGCGCGAGCGCCTTCGGCCGGCGCCCGCGGCGACGGCGGCAGCCCGAGGAGGAAGAAGGATGAGCCCGGCGATAACCGGCGATAGCCCCAGCGAGGGCTTATGAATGAAGAATGAATCAATGAATTAATAACGCTGCCATGAGAGAAAGAGTGAAACAATCACGCCGAGGAAACGAACTGTCCGATATCGTCAATGAACGGTTTGTCTCGTTCCTCGAAGACTGTTCGACTCGTACTGTGATTTTTGTGGTGATATTTTGATACTAGCAGCAACTACTTGTTAGGTTACAAATGACAATATGAGATTACACAAGACAACTACTTGTTTGGTTGCACATGGCAATATATTTCAAGGGAAGTCACCTTAGGAGTTTATCGCTGAGATCTATATGTAAAAAATGGGAACGATTGTGGTAACATGAAGACGTAAAGCCTGCTAAAGAAGACTGTGCTTAAGAGAGAAAACGCCATTCCAGATAATTCTGTCATTTCTTCATTGCATGATAAATATCGATGGGGTGGATTATATAAAAATAATGTAGTGTTTGAATCGAAGTTAGTATTTGTCGTCCTTCAGGAATGATTTGAATAAAATATCATTAAAGTTTGGAAAATGTCTGATATACGTAAATTGAACCAATGAATACTGATGCTTGAAAACCTTTTAAGGGAGATATCGACATCGATATTATAATGTGTTTTGTTGTATATTAATACATTTTGAAAAGCAGGGGTGCTTTTATAGCCTGGAATATATCAACAATACTTCGAATTTAATTTAACGGTAGCTTTATAAGACAAAACAACCATTGTATAGCAATATAATATCTTTAAAACATTAATTAATAAATACGTTAAAATACTATAAATAAATTCTAGAATAACTTGACTCTACCAAACCACTTCTGAGATAATCAATGCAAAGTATTGAGACTCATTCTGAAGTACTTTATGTCGCTATGTTACCATATTTCATAGTAATAGTAATTATATTATATTCATTTGCTTTTAATTTACTTTTATATCAATTTACTTTTTATATCAATTTACATTTTTATATCATTATCATGTTACATGTTAACATGTAACAACTAAAGTGATATCTACATCCGTTTCAACATTCAGGGGGTCACTTAACGATATGTCGCATTTACATGTGGCGATGTACACACGTCACATTGTTTACTTACAACTCTTGAAGTTCAAAACACTAAAAAATATTTAAATAATACAGCGAGGATGTAATAAATAAGTTAAGTAACGACCAGTAAGCCCACACTGCTGTAGTAAGCAAACGGAACGCCCTCAACAAGAGACTCCGGAAAAAAGACGCTCTGCGAGAATACAAAATGGACGGCCGCCCGCGGCGCCTCGGTGAGGGCGGAAGGAGGCGCGGTCGCGGCGGCAGTTAGTCCAACTTTTTTTACGCGATAACCCGCGCCAGAGAGCAATTCGTGAAAGCGAAGTTTCTTCGCGGACAAATGACGGGGAAAGTTGCGCGCCGGTATCGACGTGCGCCGCTCTCGATCAATCTCGAAGTATTGTGGAGAGAGCCTTCCTGGCGGGCGCCCTGCCGTGGGCTGACCGCCCTGGCTGAAATATGTCCGTTTGTATGCCAAGCTCACAACGATGACCGGAAGCCCAGCGAAGGAAGGGTCGCGAGAAAAAATTTACTGTTCTTGGATCATCGTTTCCGGGAAATTGAAAATTTTTGATGTCAAAAGATGAGCGTAGGGTCACAAAAAGTTACTCTGTTCGTTTGCAATATTTGCGTTTTGAATGTAAAAGAAGTATTTAATATGGGAAATTTCAAGTATTTTTTAACTAAAAATTTAAACAGAATTCGAGTGTTGCTATTTATAAAACATTTCACTTCATTGAAAATTATTCGTAAGAAAATCGGATATACAAAATAAAAATAAAATAATACTTTCATTACGTGAAACATTTTTAATACATACTTTTTACATAATCGTATTATATCATACCTTATTTAATTCCTTATAATATTATTGCACCTTGTGTTAATCCTTTTAATGTAATTTATTATTTCAAGAACATATGTCCTCAATTATTATTGATTTTTTTTGTAAGAATTGAAAAAGTACTTGCTCCAGAAAGCATAACGTAACATTCTGATAAACCATGAAGCAGATAAAGTGTATTGATCCAAAATTTCGATTATAATACATTATAGATTATGATGTACAAATATTACATCTGCCACTATTTATTGAAGTTAATAACAAATCTTTAAGTTCTTCAAAATCTTTTTTTGCAGTAAGAATGTTACTTTTTCGGTCAGAATTTATTTTCTTGCTGTAGAATTTTTGAGTCAAATGGATTTTAAGGAAATGTATGCATACACTCCCTCCTTTCACAACATTCAGGAGACGAAAGAGTAATAAATATTCCAACCTAGTGCTGCAATAATAATCATAATGATTCTTTTGAACGAAAAATCACGTACCACAAGCTTCGTGACTCAGACAGTCGTCGCAACAGTAGATGCCCCCTCTACACGAATGTGTGAATAGAATTAATTGATGCCGAAATCCAGGGGCGCCCCAGACGGTATGTAATTGGGCTCGATTAGGGAGCCATACGTGAGGCGAAGGCAGCGGTCGGCGCTGTGAGGCGGTAACAAGCGCCTCCGACGCCGCCAACTTTCGCCGAAAGTTCTGGAGTGGGCGGCGCGGGCGGCAGCGACGGTAGCCGGTGGCGACATGGGGGGGGGCGAGGATGAGGGCGGCGCCGTGCGTGCGAAAAGGGCGGCGGGGACGCCTCGCAGTCGCCTCCGCCGTCGACGTCGCCGCAGCCTTATAATTGATGTACCCTTTGTACCGCGGTCCAAGGAGGGTCGCCGAGAGCTGAATCTTGGGGCGTGGCGGAGGACGCGGGCGCAATAGGGGCGGTAAGGAGGTTTGCGGCGGTGCGGGTGGGGGGGGGGTCTCTGAATCGGTAGGATGGAGAGAGAAACAGCTGGTGTCGGAGGTCTCACTGGTGAGGAGGTGGGTTGGAGGAATTGGTGAGGGAATGACGGGGTACTTGAATGGCAGTAAAGAAAAATTGTTACCTTATTGTATCAGTCCCTTTCTTTATCGCATCACTCTTCTTCTCTTGATAGAAGATTGAATAACATATCAGCATGTAAGACGTATCGATTAGGTTCATTCAGGACGATTCAGATAGACCAGTTGTCACAGTCTGTTTACCACTGGGTATAGGTACGACTGAGAAGGAATGTTGAGATTTGCGTAGGGTGAATTCAGGCATTTGACATACTTTTTGTCGTCAGCACAAATGCAGTAAAGGGTTGACCAAAAATGGTAAGAAGATAAAAGAATGACATTATCTGTAGGATAAAGTCTTCAAGACCTTAAAGTTTTCTTTTGTCGATCATGTATTTCATGGGCGAAGAGGAAGGGCTGCAAAGCTTTTTTGTCATACCCTTCACCTTCTCCGAGTTATTTCTTTCCCTCTATGGTTCTCCTTCTTTCTTCCTGTTCGGGTCTCTACATATAAATCTTAAATTTAAACCCCACACAGCAAGAGATGCTCGATGCAATGCCACGAAGCTTTAGAGCATGATCACAAGACGTGATTTGTGTGAACAAAGTTCTGAATTTCTGAACGCAACCCCTTCCTCCCTCTCTTTTGTGGCCTCAGCGCCCCTAAGAAAACTCTCGCCCTCCCGGACGACGCCAATAATAACCACGAGAACCGCAGAGAAGCAGTACGGACGAAGACAGAAGAGGCTAAGGAGCACGATAAGAAAAGCCAGTGAAGAAGAAAAAATCCAAGGAGAGAGAGACGGAACGGCGGCGATCGTTTCGGTGTGAATTGAAGAGGAAATTCTTAAGTAGCTTTAGTTCTAGGGCGCAGGGTCGGGTCTCCGGAGGCGAATTGTATATATAGACACAGGCCCGGGCTGGAAGGTGTCGCTATAAGGAGAGCGCGCTAGCGCAGCGCCAGAAGGAAGACCGAAGGGGTGGGGCAGGAGGAGAAAACATATTCAATTGTTTGGATATCGACAGCAGTGTTGCATCTGCTGAAATCATTCAGGAAGGGAGAAGAGGGCACTGTGAAGTCGAAAGTTACGTTGAATGTAAAGATTAAGATAGCTCTGTAAGTACTGACTTATCGACATACAAGTTTGTATCTAGCGTATCTATTTGCGTCTATATTCCTTGACAATATTTTCATTTCATTCTCGTGACATGTCACAATCAACTTTTTTTAACGGAATTTTTTAAAAGAATATTTCTTCAAATTCAAATCTACCAGAATTTTAGGTTGAATTTTAGAGGCTTCTTCAACTTTTACCATGTGAATGCTTTGAGAAACCTTTTCATTAAGCCGGCTCGTCTTCCTGGCTTTAGAACAATTATTAGATTGGCAATTTTTCCCATCCTCATCACAAGGCCTGTAGCTATTTTATCACATGAAATAATGATCTCATTCGTGAAACGTGAAACATTTTTTAAGCATTGTTCTTCGATCCTTATTTGACATAGGGTAAAGTTTGAACATTATAATTATGTCTAACGTTATTGCAATAATTGGTTTTAAAGCAAAGTGTTGAATTAAGTGTTTATACCATTGTCTTCATTGTACTCTCTTTTCGTAAATTTCCTCGTTTGTTCTCAATTTTATTGTTTACATATCTATCCACCCTTCTCAGGAATAATTTTGAACCTTGGGTGGGGCTACATACATAGGCGAGCGATAAAAAGGCTGGGACGCAGGGAAAATATTACACATTCAACTACCTGAATATCGAAGGCTGCGCCATCGTCATCAGAGAGATGGTTAACGGTGCAAGTATGAAGGTCTTTGGATTAGGAATGCGAGCAGCAGGGTGAGGCAAAGATCTTGCGATAGACTAGAAAGTCTACTTACGCAGGTAATCAAGTGTGAAGACTTGTAAGGGCGAGTGGAGAATGTATCACACGAATATACTTGAGGGGAAAGGTAGAACGAGTCAAGCGGAGGAGGTGATGATGAGTCAAAATGATGAGATTAAGGAGCTAATTAGAGAGAAGAATTAAGAATAAAATATGCTTGTTTACTTACAAATAGAATGACGTAAATAATACAATTTAAAGCAATGAAAATAAAAAGAATACCTATTTCTCATGTAATAAACATATGTTTGGAGAAAGTATTTGAAATCATGATAAAGCGTAAAAAAGTTATTTACCTGCTTATACCGATGTACGCATCTTAATGAGCTGGAAAGTTTAGTTTGAGGAAACGTCAATTCAAGGGAAATTACCCTACGAAAGTTAACGACAAAACGAAACTTAACGGTAACAATTGTAATAATTATAGATTGCAGTACGGTTATGTGATGGTAATTCAATAATTATGTTTACTCTATGAAAAATAAAGATAGTAGAGGATTTTTTTGCGATGTATGTAATATCTCCATTTTTAATGAACATCTTATTGCTCGATAAAATTGAAAAACGTTTTTCATATTATTTTTCACATTTATATACTTAAATACTATACACACAATCATAAATACTTGCATATTGACGTTAAATACTACATATGTTCTCCATATTACAAATATTCTTCGCACAATTCATTCTTGCTCTGTAAGTACACATGCGTAGTATATCAAATGCAATTTATTCTCAAGTGAATATCATTAGGAGGAGTGAATTGCGCCGAAGCAGCGCTGGAGCGCAGGAGCGTTGCGTCGGAGACAAGTGCGTGCGCCCTGGTGCGAAACCCGCCTTCCCCCATCTCCGCCCCCTCCCCCCTCACGTGCCACGGGGCGGCGTCGACGAGCTTCGCTAACTACAGATTTAAATTCTGGTTTATGTGACGTGAAGATACGGAGAGGAATAATGTATCAACTCGGTCTATTATGTAAGAGCTCACAATGTCGTTTCAGAATGGATGAAATGAAGGAGTAGGCGGTGATTCACAGACGCAAAACTGAGAAAGTCAATAGCAGTGCATAATTACGATTAAGAGTACGAAAACAAATAAAGTTTTATGATGCTTAAAACGTAAATCAACGATGATTTTTCATTATCATTCTAACAGAAAAAATAGTTAAGTACGCAATGTAGATTAAAAATACCAGGACGTGGAGAATCATAACATTAAAGGTATATAGAATTTCTTTAGTATTTCTAGTAATAAACAATTACTATGTTATTGTAGTAACTGTAATATCTAAGTTATTGTAGTAACTAAAATCTAATTGATTTCACAATAATATGATCAATATGTGTGACAAAAATAATTAAAATGTAATATTCTTTTAAAACTACGGTGAAAAATTATCATTCAATGATAAAATATTATGCTAACATTGAAAAATATATTTCTGTAATAAAAATTTTAATGCAAATAATATATGCGCGGTGGTAATCACAATTCTTGGAATACTTCGAATAGAAACGTAAGACGTACGGTGATTCACTCTGGGGCAAAGACGGCCTACATAGTCACCCCCAGCTCTCACGGGCTATCTCCTGAATAGCAGACGGTCCGTCGGACGTGCGAGATGCCGGAAGAAAGCGTCGGAGGGTCCGTTCGAGGGTCCGGCCGCGCGGGGTGGGGTGGGGGGCAGGAGGAGGAGGCGCGGGGGACGTCGAGTGGCCGCGCGTCCGCGCGCCCGTCACCAGTCATTTGTCGTCCAGCCGGGCGAAAGATTTGGCCAATCGCCGCCAGGGTCGCGCGTCGTCTGCAGCCTAACGACAGGGAAGTCCCGCTCACCTCCGCCTTCAGAAGGGTGGCGCGGCCCTTCCGGCTCCTTGGCGAAGGCGAAACAAGCCTCTCTCCCGTCTCGGCCCTCTGCCCTTGCCCCGCCCCCGCCCCCGCCCCCGCCCTCGCTCTCCAACTCGCCCTCACCTTCTCCCTCGGCCCCGTTGTCGCCCGCGCTGCTGCTGTTTGCACACAGCGCCCTGGCCGAAGCCCTTTTCACGCGACCCGACGCGACCCGCCTCGTGATCCCACGCATATATTCACGACGCGGGCGGGAGGCTCAAGGACTCGGAGCCCAGCGGAAAGGACGTCGTTTTTCTGAGGGAAAGAACACGCGCTGTCGGTCAGGGTTTCAAGGCGCAATTCTTATTTGGATGTGAAATCGTATGGTTCTGAAAGTAAGTCATTGTGAATGTAACAATTGTTTGACACAACAATTATTGCAAGAGGCGAAAAATTATACTAATAATGAATTTTACATCTATATAGTTTCAATATCGGTTCAAGGTCTTATTTACAGCCATTATCAATACTACTTGTTAAAGCATACACATTGAAACAACCATAAAAACAAAACAACACAGTTAAAATAATTAAGTCTGAAATTGAATTGAATCACATTTCAGCTCACCGATTGGAGTCTTCTTCGGGTTCAGAAAAATTAAAATGGAAACTTATTTCATGAATGGGAGCAGGAGGTTCGGTCAACAAATTCAAATAAGAGTTTATTCGTATTGTATTATTTAAGAGAAATAAAATGGGGAGAGTTCCGAATAATGAATTAAGTAAAAAACAGAGATAATAACTTAAAGAAGAATGAAGGTATAAAACAATGTTTTCATTTTTTTCATATAACACTTTTAATTTTGATAATTTGATTTGGTTTTGTTAATTTAATGTCATGAAAGGTATGTAGAAGGGAGAAGAAAATCGGCTGTTCTCCATTCCTGTTCTGTGTCAGGTCCAGCCTATAAAGCTGGAGTAGTCAAGAAACAAATTTACAAAACCAGAATGAAGTCCTAAAAATACTTAGTCTGAGATTCTGTATTAAGATATTACATAACCAAACAAAATGTTGGAACAATAAGCACAGATCTTACACTGTTGCTATTTAACCGCAAACAATGTACCAAAAACGGAAAGAAAATAAAACAAAGGGAAACTGCCTGTCAAAGATAAAATAAATCAATATTGTCTTTGTCAGATGGCAGGTTGTTTTTGTGACTTAATGTACCTGTCAAACATTAGTTCAGGATGAGATGCCTACCAATAAATCATGGCATCCCATAAATGTCACATATGTAACTTTTTTAATGAGATTTCTTATCATATGTTATGGACAAAACGTAATCTTTTATCCTCCTGTAATACTTAGAACATGTATTGACATTGTAAGATTTATTCTGAATCTCCCTGTATACACTATTGTGGATCAAGCTTAATTTCACGGAAATAATTCATAATTATAATTCACTAATTTCAACAAATTAAATGAAAGAAAAATATAATTTTAAACAACTTTGATACTTTTAGAAGTAGCTCTGAAATAAGATAAGCATCTAAAACAATATGAAGGAAGGAATATGGTAACATCTGTTATCTTGTTTAACTGTAATAGTATTTAGATCTTTTATTAAAATAGACCCAACAATATTATTTTTTAATAATTATTAAATTATAAATAATTTTTTAAAACATAGTCTTGCAGTATCTGTTTTAATAAAAGGTCAGAATACTAACACAATAAAAATGAAGCGAACACTATTATAATATTTTTATAATTACAAATCAAGATAAAAATAACAATAATAAAAAGAGCTTTAATTTAAAATTTTTTAGTAATACAATTCTTTCATTGAAACTTCTAAAACGATTGGATGTATGAGAAGAGTGTTTCAGTATTTTCCTTCTCATTTGCACTCTTTCATGAAGCACCCCTCCGATTACCCAGCATTACGTTTGCATAAGCCCTTTACTGCAAACAGTCCAGCCGCCAGCCCATCCGCGCGAAAAAAGAGGCCAATAGGTCCCCTTCAATGGCGTTTAATCTGGCTCGTTGTCGCCGCCATCTCCGCCGGACGTGGTCCCCGCAGCGAGGTTCCCGCGGGCCCCAAAGGCTCTTAATTAGAATCACCTCTCGCCAGGAGCCCCCTGAATAAACAGATATATTTCCTCCTTTTCTCCGGCGGAACCCGCGGGCTACGGAGACCGCCGTTGCCGCGACACCGTATAAAATTAAGCCGGTAATTCTGGAGGCTGGCGAGGTGAAGCTCCGGCGCCGACGCACTCGCCGCTATCGCCATCGCCAGCAGCCGCGCCCTCTCTGCACCCTCTCCGCACACGCGGCAACGCTATTTCTGAAGCCACCCCACCAACATTCTGATGAGGACGTCTCCACCACCCCCAAAACCGGTGACGCCACCTTTGTCGCGGTCTTCGTCTCAAAGAGGGCCTCCTCCACCGCCTCCGTTCCCGTCTCCGCAAATGCCTCCGCCACCGCCACCGCCACCGCCGTACCCTGCAGACACCACCACGGCGCCCTCAACCGCCGACGAGCCTGCTCCCGCCACCGCCGCCCCGACAGCTGCGCCCCGCTTTTAATACACGTGAAATTAAAATTAGGGCTTGATTTGCATGGCGTAATGGGGAAAGAAGCCGCCTGAGACGGCTCGGCGGCAGAGGCCCCGGGTGGCGCGGCGGAGGCGGGGACGGCCGTCTCAACGTCGGCGGCGGCGGCGGTGACGGCGACGGCGGCGGCGGACGACGCTGAGCCGCAGTACAGGCGACGTGAGCGAGACCTACTGGCGGGTCGACGAAATGATGGGGACTTGTAGATCCGCGAGATGGAGGAAAGCAGTGGGGAAGTTGTTGGTGCGGAGACTAACGGTGTGGAGATGGTTGAGGTGCTGTAAAGATGATGCAGGGGGATGTGCCGAATGAAAAGACTACCCTTGTGTCTGGTCGATAGAACGTCTTTGCCAGCTTTGTAGTCGAGAGACTACTCAATATAGATTAATGTCGTCTGTCCATCTTGTAAGCATTAACCTCTTTTATTAACCTAATAAAATACCTCATTAACCTAATTTATTTTTTACTTTATTATCAATAACCACTCAGAAGAAAATACTTTCAACTACACAAACTAATACAGATTCTCTGACATTTTTTTCTTTCACAGAATATACATACCTTCATAATTTTTTTTTAATGTTCTAGGAATATGTCCCGGGTTTTTGAAGTACATTGAAAAATACATTTCACTTAAGTCAATTCAAGCTATTTTTCTCTTCTCAAAATAAAAAGTAAATTAAAAATATAACTAGCTATTTCTCCTGATCTTGGTAAAAGAAACTACTCACAGGATTAACAAACAAAACTAAAGCTATGTGCTATTTCTCCATAATTGTTTCATGACAAATTCCTTTGTATTATAACAGAATTTATTTGTCTTCAATATATGTCCATCCCGTGAAATAAATATATTAACTACAAGTATTATCTGGACGAGTAATAACTGAAGTCTGAGAAAAGAAATAATGATACTAGTAGTTTCTCTCGTGTGCAATAGTATATTTAATGTTTGACCGTATTACTTCTTTTGAGAGCTCCTGTGGGAGCGGCGTCGCCGAAATGGCCGGCGTGCCCTTCCGCAGGCGTCGTGGAGGCAGGTGGAAAGAAAGCGGAGCGTCGCACGTGCCCGGGCGGGTGGTGGAAAAACAGGCTTCCCCGCAGCCGACGCGCCCCAACCGGCGGCGCTTCTTACCTCGACGGCGAGCCTCGCTTGTTTAATGAACCCGCGGCGATAAATCAAACTCGGGCGTATTTCACGTTACGCAGCCGCCGCCACCGCCGCTACGCTGCGCTACAACCCCCGAAGCTCCCAGAAGCCATCTACCCGCTCAGGCGGTGGCGGTGGCGGTGGCGGTGGCGGCGGTGGCGGTGGCGGCGGCGGCGGCGGCGGCGGCGGCGGCGGCGGCGGCGGCGGCGGAGGCGGAGGCGGCGACGGCGGAGGCGGCGGCGGCGGTGGGGGCGATGGTGGCGATGGCGGTGGTGGCAGTGGCGGGGATGATGGCGACGGCGGCGACGGCAGCAGCAGAAGTGGCGGTTGTGCTACCGCCAAACGTGTCCTCGAGAAGAGCAGATTCTTCCGTTTGAAGCATTGCTGCAGCATCGGCAACGTGGCATCGAGGGAGTGCGCAGGAAATTACGGGATTAGAGTACTGACATGCTTTGACACGAGAAGCAACGAAATTCATGATGTTTGTTCATTAGTTGCGACTTCAGGTATACGAAGATATATCAAAACTTGTGTTCAATAGGAGTTTATTAATGTTATTATGACTGACGATACAGTCTGAGCATCTACCATGCAAACAGGACTATAGTGCCAATTAAAATGATATAACAGTGCTAGACATTCATATTTGAAGAAAGCATATTTTGAATAGAGTATATTCAAATCAATGAGAATAAAAGTTCAATAATGTTTCCTATTCCTAGAATAAATTATAGTATTTTCGTAAGTCGGTAATTTACTTACGTTCATCGTATTATACTACTCAAATCTCAATCATCCATTTTTTATAAATTATCGTATGTAGTGGTCGTTCTGTGTAAAGGTAGAATATTTTAAAATAATTCATTGAATCTTCGCCTATAGTGAAGGGATGAAAATGAGTTCCCAATAGATGAGATGTCGTAAATATTTCAGATGTATTACCATTACAACTAATTGCTTGAAGTACATAAACAAAACTTGAAAGAAAATTAACCCTCCAGTAAATGTACTTAATATTCATGAATGATAAAGCAACTCACCAACTCAGTACTTAAAAATGTAGAGAAAAATCGAGGGAATATATTTATTGAGAAACCTGATGTTAAAACCGATTAAACATTTTTATTTCATTTGTATTTTGCATGTACGATACATTTGAGTTAGTTTTTGAATAGAAACCAGTATTTAAGGGATTTAATCGGAGCCTTTCCAATATCAACGCCATCTTCGCCGAGATTTTGCCTCTGCGCTTCGGCGCAAAGACAAAGCGAGAGCGCGACGTCGGCCGTGTTCGGGCGGGGGCGGGGCAGCGCGGATGTGCGCACCGCTCTATCCGGGCGAGGCCACTCTGTCGAGCACCCACGCAACCCGCGCCCGCCCCGCCCCCTTCCCCGTCGCCCCGCTCGGGCTGACGCCGCTCCGCTCCGCGCCGCGCCGCGCCACGCGGGTCGTCAGCAGCAGCAGGAAGCGGGATTAGCCCGTATTTACAGACGAAAATTGACTGGGACGGCGGCGCAGGGGCGGCGCTTCACTGAAAGGCCGGAAGGGAAGGCGCCGGGCGGGGTGAGGAGTGAGGAGCGAGGGCGGGGCTGAGAGCGCGGGCGAGGGCGGTGCGGGGCGGCGGGAGGGCGAGGCGGCACCCGGGCACTGTGTGTGATCTTACATCAGAGTCGACTGCTAACGCTGGGAGCCTTCACAGCGACCCCTCTTGCGTCTTGTTCTCCGGAACGCTCATCCTGCTGCACCTCTGCTTCTGGCGACCCCGGCTCAGCGGTGGAATCTCCGTCAATCCTTCAATGGAGCCGTTCTCTCATGACCTCGTTCCATTGCAGTGTTTTCTTACCCTCTGTTTTGCATTTCAAAACTTCACATCTATTCGTTCCGTTTGTTTCATTCTAAAACGCCTTGCATTAACAGGTACTGTGTATTTTTACGTATTTTTTATTGTATATCGGCTTTTCTACATCACATTGTTCTGTCTAATGTTACTCAAAAATATATTTTTATTATAATTCATTATAGTTTTTGTCCCTTTCTGTCCCTTCTTAATTCTCTTCCTTTTTATTAAATATATCATTTACTGATCATTTTGTCCGTTCTCTTTATTTTCGGCTGATGTATTTCTGTTTACTTAATTTGCAATATAAAAAGCCATTTTCCTCAAACTATGTTAATATTCGTTGCTCTTTATTCGAGCATGTATACCGATTAGACCCTTCGTCTCAACCCCCAGGCGATCTTCGTTACCTCCGACTCACTAAAACCCTCCGCGCCCTCCGCCCCCCCCCCTGTCGCGACCACCGACTGCCGGTCTGGTTGACTACTCCAGGCCCTTCTTGGGCTCAATAACCCTTGCAAGGGCGCGGCGAAGCCACCTTAGAGCCCTTTTCACGGCGCACTGCCCTTCTTCGTGCTCCTTTGCGCCTTGGTCCCCTGGCGGGGGCCCTTGCTTCTCCGAAACACTTCCCTCGAGGAGGAATTTCGAGAAGCCTTTGACTCCGGCGAAAGGCGAAAATAGGAACGGCGAGCAAGTAGGACGCGTTTATCAGAAACACTTCTCTTTGACTGGAATCTCCTTTGCGCGAGCCTGACTTAAGATTAGTTCGTTCTCATTCAAATCACTAATAGCGCGATTCCAAGAAATCAGGGACGAGAATCCATTGAGTAATTGCCTTGGGTGAACGGTTTGCAATGGGCACTGAGATGAGAGGAAGTAGAACCTCAGTATACATTTTAAAATTAACACAAGACATGCAAGCACACATAATGCACATACAATAAAACATGTGTTAACATTGTGAAAAAAGTACTTGGGTGTCAATAAAGTAGAAATAGAGGCATTGTATAATAAAAGTGTCTAAGTCTATAGTAAAAGTAACAAAAATGAAAAAAATATATTACTATTGTATAAGTAGTAATGTACGCTCTAATAATTCAATTTTCTGGCGTTACTTCCCATGAAAATTCATGTTAAGTAATTGCATTGATACAGCGAACTGACCTGGCAATTTTTCAGCATCTTAAACATTATGTTCTTGCAGAAAAATTCACGATTAAAACAATCAAGAACTGTACATTTTTGTTTTGCTGATTACAAATGACTACACAATCAACGCAATAATGGGTTCGACTAATGAATACGTAGTTCCTACAGTTCGTACAAAATAGCAATTCCAATAAGCAACCCGCATGACACTTGTGTATTTCATTGTCACAAACGCAGGAGACTGAGAAATAGGAAGTTATGAAGAAGAAGAAAAAGGCTAGAAAATATAGCTATACTTAACTTTCAGCAAGAAAATATTTATATACTCAACCAAACTGCGTTTATATTCGTTAATTAGAAAGAGACGTTGCTTACTTGTTTTAAATAAAGCAATAAAGTTCATCAGAAGTCTTCTCTCTTGCTTTCTATTGATATCGTAATAAGACACCAAAAACGAAAAATTATAGTACTTTATTTCATTGCAAAAATTTGTTGCTGTTTATTTACAGAATCGAATAATACAAAATTAAAGTATTTTGATGAAGATGAAATACTGCCAGAACCACACCGCTTGCTGTACATCACTTGAGCCGCGGTATTCTAAAGTCATCCCCACCGTTACAGAAAACATATGTTCCACGCCACCAGTAAATGGTCTCCGAAAGCCAGACCGCGTAACAGCGCTTCGTACAACACATTTCACGCCGCGCCCGCCCCCTCGCCGCACGCAGACAAGGCCCACCTCTCGCCCAACGCGCCACCTCGGCCGTAAAACACGCCGACTGGATCATTGGCCTCCGACCGCGCTCTCTTTACGAAGTGTTAATGTGACAGCAATATACATAAATACCAGCTCCCTCGCAGGCGCCGCTCTGC
Organism: Teleogryllus occipitalis; assembly: GCA_011170035.1. Classification (NCBI taxonomy): domain Eukaryota; kingdom Metazoa; phylum Arthropoda; class Insecta; order Orthoptera; family Gryllidae; genus Teleogryllus; species Teleogryllus occipitalis. Next base: position 4,052 of record BLKR01009806.1, on the reverse strand, counting down.
CATCGCCGTCACGTCCGCTTCCGTTTCCGCCTCCGCCTCCGCCCGCGCGGAAGCGCTTATTTCAAAAATACTTCACGCCACCTCTCCCGTGACATCTGTGTAAAGCGAAAAAAACGCGCCGGGATATGCAAATGAAATCCACACTCGCCCGCCCGTGGATGTTATTAGCGGCTCCCTTCAGCTATTTCTGCGTTCGCGCTCGGTAAATACGCGCGCCCGTCTCGAACGCCGGCCGACTTGTGGGAAGTGGGAGGGTCAGTGGACGTCGTTAGGAGAAAAACTTGCCGAAGGCCCATGCGCGGGGAGGGCGGGGCGAGGGAAGACAGGGGACGCGTGCGGGATTTGAAATTCTAATGGAAGCGGCGAGCGCGGCGAGGGTGCTAAGTGTTCGACAGCGTCTCGTAGTTAGCGAGGTGATTAGACCGGGGGGGGGGCGGTCCGGGTGACCACCTTCGTTGCTCGCACGCTCGCCGCCGAGTGGATTGCTGGTGATGTATGGGGCAAAATTGCGGTTATTCTGGCGGTGGAGTGGTACGGATTAAACGGAAAGAAAGTTTCTCATTCGGAAGTTTTCGTACGGGTATTTGGGAATACCAAACACGTAGAAAGATACAAACAAATGCTTTAATGATACTCTTTAAAAAGTTTCGAAAAATATATTTATTTTCAGATTTACTAACTGAACAGGGAAATGTGTTAATAATGTACCGAAACCAATCTTTAAAGTTGAAAACAGAAATTCCGTTATTAGGGTAGATAACGTTTATACGCTTCCAATAAAAAATAAAATTCACTCAAAATATCAAAAAGTATGAAAGTAGGATTGAAAATATAATTTGAACTTGATTATTTCGTAAGGTAATAATAGTATGAACTTGAATGAGAGTAATTAGAAAACAAAATTTGAGGCAAACCAGAAAATAATATGTAATTGTTTGGGTAGACTGTTAAGATAGATTTTGAAAAGATAAATTATGAACAATTAGATATTTTACAAGCGTACAGTTTTAGGTTGAAAAATAATATTATTTGATACATATACATGAGAATGATCAACATATTACAAATTAATAGCTGATTTAGAAAAGGGTAGAAGAAGTACGAACGTTCGAAGAAATGCAAGTTTCACGATTTCGATCAGTGCCTCCACGTCCGAATCAGTGCCGCAAAACCCCCAAACTCCCAGGCGACTGGCGCGACGGCGTTTGCTTTGTCTTGAGCTTAGGTGGCGCGGCCTCCGCCAGGGTCGCTGCGGGCGCCGGAGATTGGGCCGGGGCCGCGGGGGCGCCACCGAGGCGTCGCGGGGGCGGGCGGGCTTGTTAGCATTTTTACAGCGCCCTGGGGCCCCGGGGGCGGGGCGGGGGCGGCGAGGGCCCTGGAGAGCCCTCGGCGCCGCCCTCGGGGCGAACGCGCGCCGCCCCCGGGGCGCCGGCCGGTAAACGCCCCATTCTCACGCCTCCCGCGCGATAGCGCCGGCGAGTTACGCACTCGCGAACACGGCGTAAAGGACGCGTTACGACTCGCGCCGCCGCCGCCGCCGCCCTCCCGCGCCCGCATCGCATCGACGAAGCCCCGCTGGCGCGGGCTGCAAATATTTTTATATACAGTGCCTCCTTTTTTACTTTCTCATATACATACGTATGTACGTGTTTGGGAGAAATATACGTAATATAGAGAAAGTTATGTAATGCTGCGAAAAATCGATTTTGAGATTTCAACGGAAATACACATTTTGGGGTTCCCTGAATACCGAAAAAGTGAGTTTTTTCAAAACGTCCGTCCGTCTGGGAACACTAGCGCTTAAACCGCTAGTAAACTCTTTTCCAAATTGAAGAAACCCCTGTCCATCTGGGTCTAGATTTTATTTAAGATCGCATCAAGGTCATTAGCGACCACTATTGGAGTTAACGTTATGATAACTATAATGATAAAATGATATGGTGATGATAAGGAGTCAAAGGACGAACACAATTACTACAATGCCCAAAGCGGGACTCGAACCCGCGATCCTTCGGTCCGACATCTCCCGCCTTAGCGATCTCGCCCACCGGATTTTCTAGTGTCATTTGTTTGTTATCGTGTCTCAAAGGCAAATGATTTTGAATCGCACGCACATAACTATTGTTTGAATAATATTTGCCTACTTGACAGCCAGTGGTTGACTGGGAAAAGGGGTCTTCAAATTTTGGTGACGTCACTGCCGAGTTGTCGATACTTATTAAGAAAAAACTAAAATCTTACAGGGCGAAGCAACTGTAAATTCAAGAGCGACATTTCTTCTTTGGTTATACAACGTGTGTGCGGGTCTGTGTTGTCTACTAATGTGTGTTCTTATTGCGATTTGTTTCTTGCTTATGCTGATGCTGTTATGATCTTATGCATGAACGATCGTACGATCACGTGTCTGCCGCCCGAGCACGTGTCAACCCCCCCACCCCAGCTGTCAAGTATACAGAAATATTATTCGGACAATGTCTTCATCATTAATATTCTTTATTTATTGTTCCTCTTTTATTACTGAAAGTCCGGATTAGAAACAATTAATTTTAGAGTTGATAGATGAATAGTAAAAATGCAATAAAATACAGAGTTTTTGTCGGTATAATTATATTTTAAATTGCTCCTAATCCTATCTGGAAAAATAAAATACTTCACATTATTTCACACCTGTGTGCTAGTGGTTGAAATGAATTCACAAGATATTTTATATGTTTTTGTTTTTTTCTACCTATAGAACATCTCAAAATATTACCGAAAATATAATATTTTGTATATTACAAAACATAAAAATTAATAAAAAAACGTTTTTATGAAAGAAAACAACGTGGAAAACAATACGTACAATAATCCCGACTACATGAATCCTCATCGAGGAGACTGACAACTTTAATAGACGCCAAACACCGCAAACTCCTCCACTCCACCACGGCGCACACGGCCCGAACGGGAGCATCCGAAAGCACCTGTCCTCACAGAACTATTGGGAGCGCGGCGCCGCCCTGAGCAGGGCGCTCCGAGGGCGTGGGTCGAGGGCCCTGCAGCAGATTGTCGCCCTGAGGCACCCCTCGCTCCCACCTACCCCCACCCCCACCACTTGCGCTCCCACACCCGCACCAACACATCCGCACCATTACCACCATCGACCTCGCTGTCCCTGCCGCCCCGCCCACCCACCGCCCCGCCCCGTCCCGCCCCGCCCCGCCCCGCCCGGCCCCAAGCCCGCGGTTTGTTTGAGAGCCCTGTAATGGAGTTGATGTTGGCCATTAGTGTACGGCAGCGCGGGGACCAATCAACGGTGACGGCGGCGGTGGCGCTGGCGACGGGGGCGGCGGGTTCGGCCCTGGCGAGCTTCCGCCGCGTGGGGGGTGGTGGCGGCGGCGACGGCCTACGTCTTACTTCTAATTGCTGCCGCCGCCGACGCTACCTCCGTCGCTGCCGCCGCCGCCGCCACTGCCGGCCTCTTCACAAGTTGCGGGGGACTTGAGGAGAGCGCTGAGTGCTGCCAGCCTCCGAGTTGTAATTATTTCATTACGGCCCGACCGCCGCCGTCGCTACCGCTGCCGCCGCCGCCCCCGCCGCTGCCCCCGCCCCCGCCGCCTGCGTGTGTACACACGAGTGCGCACCATGGACGCCGCCGCCGCAGAAATTGGCGGTACACCGCAGGTATACACCGTCGCTCCATGTGCCGACAATGTACGCACATAACATCCCGTCTCAAATCACTCAGGTGTGCTTGATAGGTATCAGATATGATACAAGGTCCTAATGTATGAAGACCTTTCTCACTACTGTCCTACAGGCGTATTAACAACCATTGTTTCGTTTGTTTGTGAACTACACTTGTCTTGTTAAAGAAACCGGAAGGCGTAACAAATTCCCTAATATTTTCTTAGAGTTTCTGATGTGCGATAGTTTATACATGAAGAAAGTACTGATTTCGCAGACAATTACGTCACAAATAAACAATCTTAAATATTCACTCTAAAAACCTAGAACAAATTGTTGTAACGTTTTATTCGAGAATTTTGAACGCAATGTTGTCAAGAGTGACG